>JAUCMX010000015.1:7290056-7307556 GCA_033459395.1 Hemibagrus guttatus
AGCTTGATTAGGTGTAACATAGAACTGGTGTGAATGATCATTGGCAATATATACATACATAGTGATGTTAATGTCAATGTATGCAAATGTATTTTAAGTCATAGATTGTAATTACAAATAAATTGTTTCATCAAACAAAGCTGTTTTTAATTCAAATTTAGGAGACGCAATAACAAGGATAAAGTAGTTACTATAGATAAGTGAATGAACAAACAGACAAATGGATGAATGAATGGGCTTAGGCAAAGTAGGCTTGCTTATTTGAGAAATTTAAGAAAAGCCTCCTGGGTAAGGCTCTCTCATGAATCTGGCTTAGAAGATGTCAAGAATGGATTACTCAGTAGCAGCTATTCTGTGGGGCAGAAAGACATTAATAACATGGCTACAATCAAGATTAAGTAAGTATCACACTTGACTTATGCCGTAGGCTACAATCTAGTCATTTAAAAAAGACAAAAAAACAGTTTCTAGCAACTAAACAGGTTGGAACATACATACAGCAGGTGTATTTCTCATGTGTGAGACAAACACAGCAGAGCTAATATCATTAGCACGGGTTGCCAGGTTTCCATGAAATTTCCATCCCAACTATATATCAGAATCCACACAGTAGACTTAAAATTATCCCAATAAATTCAATCCTGGAAAAAGGAGACATATTTTACTTTTTATTATTCATTCCATAATTCCCCTTTGCCTCTTCCAATATTTGCAATGTATCTTACGAAGGAAATGGTGCTGTACATCATAAACGGACTCTCTGTCTTATATTAGATTTAATTCAGATTATTTGCTATAAAGTGAGATCATAGAGACAGCAGAGTGTTTTAACCTCATTTTGCCAACCTCATTAACTGTTCAAATCGATGCTCCTCTCCTGAGAATGGAGTATTCTGATTCCTGTTCCACTGAGCCTTTATCAGCATTTGCTGCCCACAAGTGAGATACACAATGCCAAGCAGTTCAATAGAAATGTTGTCTTATACCTGTCACATAGTGTCTATATATATAAAATTTGTGCATTGGCCACAACAGGAGACATCATCCTAATAAATTATTGTGATCTGGGCATTCTCCTCTGGTCTCTCTCATGAACAAGGTGTTTTAGATCCTCCACAAACTGGATGTTTTCTTTGCTGTACCAGTCTGTGTAAACTTTAGAGACTGTTGTGTGTGACAATTCCAGGAGATCAGAAATTTCAGGAATACTCAAACCAGCCCATCTGCTACCAAGAACCATTCCACAGTTAAAGTCACAGGCATCACACTTTTTCTTCCCCATTCTCATGTTTGATGTGAACATTAACCTGCATCTGCATGATTTTATGTGTTGTGCTGCTGCCACATGATTTACTGATTGGCTCACAGCATAAATGAGCAGGTATACAGGTGTCCCTAATAAACTGGACACTAATATAGTGGGCCTTTGCACCACCTGTAACAAGGGATGACTCCTGGTGGTAGATATTGTTTATATCTATAGCATAAGTGATAGCAGGAACTTGTCTCACAGACATTCTTCAACATTAAATGTAATCATTCATTCATTGTCTACCGCTTATCCGATCTATTCTCGGGTCACAGGGAGCCTGTGCCTATCTCAGGCGTCATTGGGCATCAAGGCAGGATACACCCTGGATGGAGTGCCAACCCATTACAGGATACACACACTCTCTCATTCACTACGGACAATTTAGAGATGCCAATCAACTTACAATGCATGTCTTTGGACCGGGGGAGGAAACTGGAGTGCCTGGAGGACCTGGAGGCACGGGGAGAACATGCAAGCTCACAGCGGAGGCAGGAATCGAACCCCCAACCCTGGAGGTGTGAGGCAAACGTGCTAACCACTAAGCCACCGTGCTCCCCTAAATATAATCATAAATGGTTAAAAAGTTTGGCTAAATAAAATATTTGTGTTGTTACTGGAAAATCATCAACTTTCAGGCTGATTTCCTGTAACAGCATGCCCCATCATTATATCTGACTCACAAAGTGTGTACAGTATGGAGTGCAGTTACAGCTGGCTTAATGCAGGGCACTGAGTTCATTACTGCCTGAAATCTGCATGGCATCAACACTGAAACACGGTTTTCTCTGTCTCTTTCGTTCTGTCGCTCCCCCTTTCTTTCACATTCTCTCTCTCTCTCTCTCTCTCTCTCTCTCTCTCTCCCCTCTCTCTCTCTCTCTCTCTCTCTCTCTCTCTCTCTCTCTCTCTCTCTCTTTTTTAACCATACCCACCCCTCATGCAGAGTGCTTAGTTGTGTAGTGTTTGTGCTGACTTTGTGGTTGGCCTGTATAACTTTGTCTGTTTGTGGCACAAGCATCATTAGCACCACAAAAATGTGTGTGTACAGCTAAAGACCAGCCTCAATGTAAACAGCAAATGTGCCTCTGTAGAAAGTCATAATGGGTTGAGTGTTTGTCCGTGTATGAGTGTGGGTGTTGATTATAGAATACAACAGATAGGAAAACAGGATGACTTTACCCTTGAGGAAGTTTATCTATGCTCTTTCCATTGGACTAAGAAGCTCTGCCTCATCAGTCCTGTGTGTGTGTTTGTGTAAATGTGTGAGGAACTGTTTGTAACACAGCTCCTCTCTTTGCTGTTTCATTATTTTAGGGAGTCAAAATTTGGGGTGGTGGGGGGTTTGCAATCCCAGAGTATACATTTGTCTACCAGCCAGAGGGGAGAGAGCAGCTCTGGGTGGCCAATATAAACAAGAGACCTCAGTTTGTAAGGACAAGCATTCTCATGTTTGCTGTTTCCTTCTGCATCCATTAGATTTTCTTTCAGCTCCAGAGTAGCCACTTCTCAATCCCAGAGGTCCTTGCTTCTGTGATAACAATCTCTGGTTCAGAAACCAATTTAAGTAGCCAGAGGGGTGGAAACAGTGATGGTGTGTTTTTGTTGTTTTAGTGAGATCTGAGGATGAGCCCCAAGCTGGAGGCAGGAACTCTAGAAGGCTTCAAACTTTATTAAGAACTATTTTGAGATGTAGGGGTGGACAAGTTTATAGTATCTGTTTGACTTGAAATACATGTTTTTAAAAAATGGATGACTGAGTGGGCAAGGTTATAAATGTAATGTCAATAAGATGTCTCTTAGCCCCTCTTATGCACAGGTACTAAATTATTCTACTGACAGCATGTGTAAGGTTTTTCTCATTTCTCTTCTGAGCTTTCACAAAGAGTTTCACCAAATACAATGCATGTTTTGACTAGAGTTCATGTCCATGTAACACTCATGGCCTTGCATTCCTTACTGGTCACTTAACTACCTCATCCTTTAATTATTAACTCACTCTTAACACATATACTCTCTCTGTAAGTGATGTGCTGCGGGAAACATCAGACTCACATCTGCTTGACCGATGCAATAACACAATGAACAGACTTGCAATGTTATTACTGATGACAATGTGGTGTGATGACAATATGGTGTTTTCTTTCAGTGCTTGAAATAAAAATGACTTGAGGATTGTCTTTTGCAGTACCTTCTGCAAGGACAGCTTATGAAATTTTACGTGCTGGATAAGTATTTTAAAACTTCATGGCGAAAAGAGAACATTAAATAAAGCCAATGATTTGTCTCAGTAAATTCTGAAATTATAAGTGTGCAGTAAGCATATTAGTCCCCTTTTGTCCTTTAGTTTCTGTAAATGGTGAAGCTATTCCCATGCCCATAGGCAGAAGCATGTTTACCAGCAAAAATCACACCTGCTGCTGAGATCTGGCTCAGTCCCAACAAGGTCTCGCATGGGCTCTTGTTCTGATTGTCTGCAATTGGAGAAGGACAAATTCTCGGATAGACGTAATGCATAGTGACACGTTTGAGAATTTCAGATGCATGGATCCACTGATCCAGATGTATGCTCATACAGCAGAATAGCCTGACACATGCATATTTATTAGCATGATCTAAGAGGCCTCCTGTGATTCTGCATGAAATGTCACTGCTATATAGGGAAGCTGTCCTTTAATAGATAAGCTCAGCAATTTAAAGAGATGGCTGGAAATATTTACACAAGGTATTGGCCTTGTAACATTCCAACAACACTGATTTCCATGCTTTGGCAAGGACACAGGATTCGAGATCATGCATGTCCTCATAAAAAAGAAAATTGAAGTTATGCACAATTAGACTTTAATAACAACAACTTTATAAACTAGGTCAGATCCATGACTGCTGTTTCTTAAATGTAAAAGAACTGCTTTTTCAGTCTATTATCTAGTTAGATTTGTGAACTTATGTAATTATAACCAGGTATAAACAAATATTTGTTTCTTCTGAATAAGCTTGCTTCCTTAAATAAACAAAATAAGCAGGAATTACAGCATCAGTAGCTTCACATTTCCTCTTAGTGTAGACAGCTGATTTTTCTGCTGCCTTTTCATATTTTTCATGGTGTTTTCATTTTGCTGTTGCTTTATTTGTTTTGCACGTTCAGGCCAATATAGCTGATTGATTAAAGAGTAAGCAAAGTACATTGTGCATGTTATTCCTTTGTACCTGTCAAACATCCTGCACCTGAGTAAGCAGTAAATATAATCTTTAACAGTTTAACATGGACTAAGACCCTTTCAGCGCCAGGCTGGCTGCATGTCCTATATTCCCTGGAGTAAGGTTACCCTTTAGCTTTATTTTGAAGGTTCGCTTGTGTAAATAATCTTTCCTCCTCAGCGTGACACTTGCAGAAGCCCAGGTTCATGATGCTGGGAGTAAGGGCATGCAGGGTTTTCTTAAGTTACATTCATATATCTGATTATACAGCACAGTGTCCCACTAGTAAAAGCAGTGTGATACTGGCTGTAAGGGTGCTATATTAGGTTTCTTCCACTTTTCTCTCATCACCTCCTGCCAGGCATGTCATCACCAATACCTACTTACATAAATCTTCAATCCCCAGAGAGTATGACAGTGAGAGAGGGGGGGAGAAGTATTATTAATAATAATAATAATTAACCTATATTTTATGTCACATGTTTATGTTTTTTAGGTTTAGGTTAACCAGTTGTCTGCATCTCAAGGTAAACCTCTCTGATTGATGGGCTCCCATTTTAATTCAGTCATGTTTCCAGTGAAAACTTCAGTACAGAGAAGCAGAACATATAAACCTTCACTGAGACATACTTATTCAGGCTTTTAACTGTGGATATAACATGTTTGGGAAGCAGCATTGCTCTTGAACTGTCCTATGCAATGGCAGTTTCATGAAGTTTTATTTTATTCTATGCAGATGAAAAGCTCTTGTGGAGAAACTGGAATCCAATAGGCTCCCACCAGCAAACTGGCTTTGATGAGGCTGGGAACATGACAACACAAGATGAAAACATACAGTGATAGTCATGGGTGTAGATAAGGGCGCCTGCTAATCTCACGTTGTAAATGGGGAAAGATAGATATTGTGAGTTTGCACTTGTTGAAATGAATGTTACAATTTCACCATATCATGTTACAAAAAGTGATCCCCAGGAAATGGAATGAATTTAATGGAATGAACTTATTCTCAGCTGTGCAATTTATAGAAGAGAAATTTTTCAGAACCCCTCTGGTGTTCGATTAGGATGGGTTGCATTTTGAGTCTGGTTTCTCTCAAGGTTTCGTCCTCATTTCATCTCAGGTTCTTTTTCCTTGCTACTGTCACCTCTGGCTTGCTCATTATGGATAAATATAAAACAAATTTAAAATGCATCATTTATATCCTGAATTTCTATATTTCAATAAATCTGTTTTGTGACAATATCCAATGCTAAAAGTGCTATCCAAATAAAATTGAACTGAATAGAATATAGGGAGCTAGCTGGTGACAGAAGACTATATTGGTCTCTTTTTTTTTTTTCTTTGAGTGTCTTTATCATTTATTTTTTATGATTGGTATAATAGGCATCTTCATTAAGATTGTGTCATCTGCATAGTTCATAGATTCACTGGTAGATTGGAAAGGTTGTTTATTACGATATAAAATGTTGAGCTGCATTGGACATCTGATGTGCACAAAGTGATTAATTTGCAGGCCAAGTGTAAAGAATTTAAACTGGTTTCTGAGAAACTTTAATGATTTCCATAATAGCTGATGTCAGCATGGCTTAGTAGTCTCTGGGGTCAGTTATTTTGTTTTTTCATTTTAGCTGACACTATGTTTTGCTTGTATGGCATTTTGATGCTGGTCTCAGCCCTTATTAGCTGGTACCTTGGTAGATTTGCCAGCATGGTACTGTCATTATCTCCCTGTAGGAAAATTAATCTACTGGGAAATGTATTCTCAAATTCATTAAAATGATCATTCATCACCATGAGTAGATTGCATTTCAGCCTTGAAAAAATATGTACACATCAGAAGGAATGAAATAATCTGGGAGATATAGATAGCTTACACTGTATGAAGAGTGATTACACATCTGGTAAGTTGAGAGATAAAATAGTAGCAGTGTCAGTACACCAGCTGTTGGTGGTAAAAATACACACATGCGCTGTGCTACATAATTTTGTGCTGTAACTTCAAAGATGTGGTCACTGGATGTATGATAAATGAAGTCCATGGGTATGGAGTAAAGCATGAACCCACAATTCTGGGAAGAAGTCATCAATATAGTAACCAAGAAACAGACATGAGTATGTGAGAGTGTGATGGATGGTTTACAAAAATTAAGTTAACAGAAACGAAGTAATGAGAAACATCTTATTTTTGATCCTCCACAATGGGACTGCATAAAACGGGCCCTGTGGGTCACTTATAGAAATACTTTGCTGACATTCTGCACTTTGGCCTCTCTGTTACATTACAGGGTCTCTTCCATTTCTTGTATATTATACATATGGTACTCCATAGGGAGGGCACATTGGCTTAGTGGTTAGCATGTTTTCCTGGCACCTTCATGGTTGGGGGTTTGATTCCAGCCTCCACCCTGTGTGTGTGGAATTTGTATATATCCTCCCAGTGCTTCAAGGGGTTTCTTCTGGATATTCCCATTTCCTCTGATAGTTCAAGGACATGCATTGTAGGCTAACTGAAATCTCTAAATTGTCTGTCACCTTGTGCCCCAAGTCCCTGGGGTAAGGCTCCAAGTTCGAGTTATAGGCTAAAGGCTACATAGACTACTAATACAAAAGAAAAATAACAATGAGCAATGATTTTGCTTCTGATAATGTGAGAACAGTGGCCTGTGTGTGTGTGTGTGTGTGTGTGTGTGTGTGTGTGTGTGTGTGTGTGTGTTGGGGGTAGAGCATTTTTTCCTTTTGGGTCAAACAACCTTGTGGACATTTACCTGGTCCCCACAAGGGAAAGTGTTTTAAAAAGTGCAGCTTTTATCAAAAAACAGAGAGAAAGAGAGAGTGACAAATTTTTTTACTGAAGTTAATGTTAAGGTTAGTTTTAGGTGTAGTAAGACAAATGTGTGTGCGAGAGAGAGAGAGAGAGAGAGAGAGAGAGAGAGAGAGAGAGAGAGAGAGAGAGAGAGAGGGGAGAGCGAGAGAAAATGCAGTGTTTAGGGGTGAGGCTACCAAACCAATCTGCAGTGTGTTCACTGCTGAAAACTTCACATCAGTCTCGGGCTCCGTTATTCTCACCAGCTTTTAGCTGACAGCTCTCTCTCTCGCTCCTGCTCTGTCTCTCTCTCTCTCTCTCTCTCTCTCTCTCTCTCTCTCGCTCCTGCTCTGTCTCTCCCTCCTCCCCCTTTTCTCTCTCCTCTCTCTCTCTCTCTCTCTCCTGCTCTCGCTCTCTCTCTCTCTCTCGCTCCTGCTCTGTCTGTCTGTCTCTCTCTCTCTCTCTCTCTCTCTCTCTCTCCCCTCCTCTTTTCTCCCCGCTCCTCTCTTTTTTTGTCTCTCCCTCTCTCTCTCTCTCTCTCTCTCTCTCCCCCTCTCTCTCTCTCTCTCTCTCTCTCTCTCTCTCTCTCTCTCTCTCCTGCTCTGTCTCTCTCTCGCGCGCGTAATACAATAAGTATGACGCACGGAGCGCGCGATTTCACCGACACTCTCTCGAGCCGGGGGAAAATGTGACCGGACCGTTCTTGCGCATGGTGACGCAGCGGCACGAATCAGATGGAGTGACGACTATTGCGGCAAAAAAAGAAAAAAAAAAAGAAAAACGCGGGTCCGAGCCGGGAGCGATAACGGTGCACCGCGGGCGCGTTATAATGCGTCATATTTCACAATGACGACGAGGCGAAAGTCAACAAAGCTGCAGCTGCGGCGCTCGATCAGCGAACAGCTGCGCGACTCCACGTCCAAGGCTTGGGATTTACTCTGGAAAAATGTCCGAGAGAGACGACTCGCAGGTCAGTACAGCCGCAACGCATGCTCCTAGTTTTGATTGAGTCTTTTAGTGAATTTATTGATGATGCTGTGTGTATCGCGGGCACGGCGAGCTCCGCAGAATGATGTCAGCGCCGCGAGTGCTGTGTCTGCTATTTCTGGAAGGTCAAGTTGAAGTTGTATGGGTGGAGAACAGGGTGACACGGTGGCTCGGTGGCACGGTGGCACGGTGGCTCACACCTCCAGGGTTGAGGGTTCGATTCCCGCCTCCGCCGTGTGTGTGTGTGTGTGTGTGTGTGTGTGTTTTTTTTTCCCGTGCCTTGGGGGTTTCCTTCGGGTACTCAGGTTTCCTCCCCCGCTCCAAAAACATGCATTGTAGGTTAATTGGCATCTCTAAATTGTCCGTAGTGTGAATGAGAGTGTGTACATGTGTGCCCTGATTGTGCCCTGTGATGGGTTGGCACTCCGTCCAGGGTGTATCCTGCCTTGATGCTCAATGATGCCTGAGATAGGCACAGGCTCCCCGTGACCTGAGAATAGATCGTCTAAGCGGTAGACAATGAATGAACGTGTGGAGAACATCAGTTATAATCCATACGTGTGTACACTGAGACATACTGCACATTTCCTTACATTCAGCCCCCTATTTCTGTTAATCTGACCATCACAAGTGATGTAAAAGCAGTTTGTTAATTCTTTGGAAATGTACCTTTATCTCCACATCATAACTGTCTGCCAGAGCCGGTGCTGGTTATTTAAATCTTTCTCCTACATTGCTTAATTTATTAACTCATGAAGAGGTCATATGATGTTATCTCGTGAAATGAGCTCCAGATCTCTGACACCTCTGAGATTTCCGTTGGATTCTGGTGAATCTTCACCTCCCTCAGATGCACACAGCCCTGTCCTTCCTGTGTGGATGAATCCAAAACTGCACACCAGCATACTAAGCATGCTCGCCAGCTGTGCTCTGCATAGCAGCCAAGTCTTTGGTCTTAGTCAACAAGCAGCAGTTTATCCACACTGTGGACTACAGCCAAGAAGCTGTGCATTCTAGTGCTGGAGTATTGTTCTGACATTGTTGTCTAGTACACGATGTATGATATATAAGTTTCATGAAGTGTTCCCGTTCAGAAAGATGGAACACTTTATCATCCAAACGATGCCCTGAAGAAGTTGCTAGTTTGTAGCCTCGGATGCAGCCCTGAAAGTTTCCAAAAAGAAACTTGTACAGGGTTTTAATTAGCATTTCTATTATATTTTGGAACCTTTTCTAGAAGATTATTAATGGAATTGCTTATAGTACAAGATGTAAATATTCTGTACAACCGGGTCTATGGGATCTTTTTTAATATGCTCCATTTGGGTTCATGTTCAGGTCTATATGAGAATTTAATGTACAGCACAAATATCATCTTGTGATAACGTTTAATCACCAACACAGAATTTGTAAGGTTTAAATAAAAGACAGGAACTATTTAAAACATTGTGTCCCATGAAGTATTAAGATGAAGATTAAGATCTCTATTTGAAACAGGAGATATATTGCCATAATTACATGTATATACATATACAAATTATATATATATATATATATATATATATATATATATATATATATATATATATATATATATATATATATATATATATATAAAGACAATAAGACTGTTCAATAGCAAGACATTATTTCAAATAAAATAAATAAATAATAATAAAATACAAGAATAGATTAGAATAAAATTCAAAATCAAGTAAGATAGTACAGGACTATAGGACAACAAATTATAATAGGTTTGTTTGTTTGTTTGTTTGTTTGTTTGTTGAATTGACCATCAATTGCTTATGAGATTGATGTAGAGAAATATTTGTCATTTTAGTTAAGAATGCTGACCCAGTCAAATAATTTTCTTGTTATTTATTATTTATATCTTTGGGCTCAGTATGAAATAAATATTTTTGTTCACACTGTTCAAAACATTATTTCTCATGCAAGAAATTCATTTGAGTAATGCATGGCTGCAATCAACACAGGATGATTAATGGAAAAGTTTTCGAATTTTGCTATTCTAATTGATTACAGCGGAGCTTATTTCTCTCAGGAAAGCAGTTACAGCAGACCTCATGCAATTCTTTTAACCTGAGGGTTTATGCCATTAAATGATGAAGCTTCGTACTCCAGCACTGGATTTGTAATAAACAGTAACAAACAGCTGATGTCAACTATTTATGCTTTTACTGAATCACTGCTCTGAAATGTTTTGCTTGGATGTTTTGCTCATCATCATCTTTCTCCTATTCTGTGTTATTCAAGTCAGATATGAGCTCACAGGCGCTGGTTGTATGTCAGGAAATAATGTCTAGTGGGAAGGTTTGAGTGAAAACCTGGTGTTAGTTAGTTAGGGGTTAGGGTTCGAGAGAACGCCCTTCCAGAGGTACATGGATTTCAGTGTAAAAATATCTTGAAATGTCTCCCACACTAGACACAGTAGATAACAGACAGGAATAATACAGACATGTTCAAAAATAATAAGATGTAGGACCTTTAATATATTTAGATATAATCTCTCAGGGGCTGTTAGTAAAAGTTAGCAGCCAACATGGAGAAGTTGGAATAAGTGGGTGGTCTTGCTGTGATCTTGCTTTCTCTGGGTTTTGAATAATTACCTCATTTATTTGGTCCTTATTGTGAAAATCATATAATAAGTTTCAAGCTACAAACAGCTGAAGTTCCACTGCAACATGTCTGCAATAGCAAACAGTGCTCTGCAAGCCCAATGCTACTGTATTTTGGGGGAAATCTAACTAGTGAGCTCTCTAACCTCAACAGGTATCAAGGCTAGCAACATTCCAACCTGACAGTGTCTGAATGATCAAAACTGATGGTAAATTATTGATGTGTAAGTTCATTACATAAAAATAAATTGATTTTTACCTTATGGGTGAGCCCAGGTGTGTGAACTTATTTATTTTCTTTAACTCCAGTTCTCATGAAAATGTAAACTTAAGATTAAAAGTTTTCAAACTTAAACTAATCCTTTGTGTATTTGTTACACTGCAGCACCTGCATGGGTTTCCTCCTGGATCTCTGGTTTTCTTCTACATCCCAAAACTGATTTTACTAAATTTCCCCCTCGGTGTGAATGAGATGCACCAGGCATCCTGGAATATCCTCGGAATCTACAGAAACCCTGACCAAGAGGATTTCCTCATAATTTCTTAAACTGTTTATGTGTTCTTTGATTGATGAAGCTTCATTTTCCATACAGGCTTGAGTGAATTCCAGATCTTTTGTTAAGATACCGACTGAATTATTTCATTAAAAAAACACCAGGCATGATGCTACCGTTTTCATACAAACCAGAGAGCCTGAATTAGAATATAAAGACTGAATAATTCATACGACCTATACTTAAAATTAGAGCAAAGTCACTAACCCAAGTGTCTGTAAGCATGCACACAATTTTCTCACTCTGTGCTGTTTAAGCACACAAATCTAATAATGATTTTAAAAAGAGCACAATTTTTAATGCCAGTGCTGTACAGTGAGTTCTCTGTCAATCTCAATCATTTGATTTTATTCAGCAGATATTTTTTAAAATGATATTACAAGGCTGCAGCACATGGTAATGCAAAACCAGGCTATTTTTCCCAGATTTTCTTTCTTATGGTAATCATAGCTATGTAAATATTGTTATTTATCATATATTACAAATATTGCTAAGTATCATTTCTAAAACTCATGAGCTTCATGAGTTGTTTAAGTGGATTAGTTCCAGTTTGCTAGTAATCTAATGCAGGTTGAATTCGGGGATTCCCACTCCTGGCTCAGTCGTATGATTACAGTATGTGGAACGTGTACACTGATGCAGACTGACCGAGGTGCGCTTGGATTTAGGTCCACATGCACCCAATGATACATGATGAAATGGAGGATATGTAAAAGGTTGGTTTAGTTGTTCATTTGACATTTTTATTGTTCATTGGCCACTAGAGGTCAGTGACCTCAAAGCATTAATCTGTTGCCTGCAGTTTTTTTGGCAAGGTCCTGTCGTGTTAGCATGTGGAAGCGGTGTGGCGAATCAGGGGTTAATTCTTACTTTGATGTGGAGATTCATGGATTTTTGAAGACCATTTCTGCCTCAGTCTAGTGTAAAATATATAACTCACTTCAGTCACCGGTGAGTTTGGTTGCATATGAAATTTTTTTCCATTGTCTGTAACGGTTATCCGATCTATCCTCGGGTCATGGGGAACCTGGGCCTATCTCAGGTGTCATCGGTGCATGTCTTTGGACCGGGGGAGGAAACCCCCGAGGCACGGGGAGAACATGCAAACTCCACACACACATGGTGGAGGCGGGAATCGAACCACCGTGCCCCCCTGCATATGATACATTATATCTAATCTAGATGAACAGAGATGAGCAGATCCTAAATCTGTATTCTGTATCAGCTCAGGCATTTAGTGAGGAATGTTAGTGAGCTCTTTTCAGCCAGAGAGAATGTAGGGCAGCACAGATAGCAACGTCAATCTGGCCGTAAATCAACTCAACATACTCAGTAGGCTATGGGAGACATATTTTTTTTTTGTGTGTGTGTGTGTGTGTGTGTGTGTGTGTGTGTGTGTGTGTGTGTGTGTGTGTGTGTGTGTGAGAAGGCATGGTGCAGCATCAGCTTCTTGTCACTCACAAGCTCAACAAACCAGCAAAAATGAGGAAAATGCATTAGTTTAGCATTCACCTTAGTTTAATTAAAGTGAATACATGTGTGTGTATGTGTGTATGTGTGGGTGGTTGGGTGTTATTTGCAAATTCAAACACACATCATGCAATAAATCACATGATGTATGTGTGTGTGCATTAAGTGCCACAAGAGGGAGATCTGCATCTCTGTAATTCATTTCACTGCATTTCACTTTCATTATTGCTGAGAAAAAAAGGATTTTCTTCTCTTCCTCTTGAAGAGAAGTATATAAATATATATAATTTTCTCTTGTGTATATTGTACAAATATAGTATAAATGGTGTAAACTCAGGTGTTTCTGTTTAGCATTATGGTTGAGGTGAGTCATATGGTGCATTAATTATATTAATGATAAATGAACATGAACACACATGAACATGCTAAATCACATATAACTGTTCAGATTGTTTTTGGCCTCACATGCTTTGGAATAATAAAAATATTTGGCTGAGATTCTTCTTTCAATATCCTGTCCTTATTGGCACCTCTCTCAGTCACATGACCATGAGGTGGGTAGATCAGAGAGGAGTGTTTCCTGAGATTAAAGTTGACTTCATGCGTATGTGTTCGTATGTATTTGCAAAGTTCTAAACGGTCTGCTTTATGCTGCTCCCAGTGCGAGTGGAAGTGAGTTTCTCAGTATTGTGGAATGTGGAACAGCTGCGTCTCACTGTGTGAAAGCTGAAGGAGTGTCCAGGAGACAAGACACACAGGACGACATACATCTCCTGTATGTATCCACGACTTTCTGTGGACAGAGAGACAGAGAGAGATGGATGTAATGACACTGGAATTACCAGACAAGTGTATGGAAGCTGAGAGTTTTGGGAGCATGACACCTGAGACTCGGGACATTTACCTGAGGCTGGACAGTCGCCATAGGCAATCCGGGTTGCGTTTGGCCCGAATTGTCGCCCGCCACCAGCTGCTCCAGAAGATAGAGGGAGGTAAGGGAAGTGTGCAGTGCACATGATTGACCCACTTTTGCTGTCTCAGTGTTGTATCTCAGGAACTTTCTCTGAGGGGGCTTTCACACTGGTAGTTTAGTCTAAAATAGCAGGTTTGCATGAAGAATCAGTAATGTGACAGCTGTCATGTGGACCAGCAAGCGCACAGTGGTACTGATCCTGAGACTACCTTCAGTTGCACTGGAACTGTGCCACGATTCCCATGAATGTAAAGACTACTCATACTCACGTCCACACTTGTTCAGGAAGTAAAGTAACCTGTGTGTATGTTTTAGCCGATAACGACATCATTAGTTTCCACAACACACATGCAATATGTGGTGAGTTATGTTGTGTTCTCCATCTGCGTTTGTGATGTATGCAAATGTGCCGGGTTCATTAGAATCAAGTGAGTCTGAAACCAGACCAACGCTGCAGAGAATGCAGGAAGACTCTCATATGGCCCACAGCAAACACACCCAGTGTGAAGTGGCTGAAAGAGCCTTGAATCTGTTTGGACTCGTGGTTTGGACTGAGGTGTGCTTGAAGAATCAGATGCTAGCAGCATATGCAGTCACTAATTTAAAAAAAAACAGGGAAAAAACCCCATTATTTTAGATGGAATGCCTTTTTGCTTTGTATTTAATTTAATTCTCATTATTTAATTAATTACTGGATTACATAGTGATGGTTTAACCTGCATTATGTGTCTGAATTTGGCTTTTCCGCTGAGCATTAATTATCATTTGACTCTAGGGTTTGTTCACATTGTAATATGGTATTGTTGTGGATGATGGTTTTAAAGAACAATATTATTTGTTTCGCTCTGAGCATCTAGTAAATCTAAAACTCAAAACAGTAAACCATAATAATCTATTAAAATACCAAAAAGTGTAATAACTGCTGCATGTACACTAACTGCAACTATGGAAAACCTGAAGACCTGATCCTGTCTTTGTATCCTGTGTATGATGTCAGTGTTTCATTGCGTAAACAGAGATGTACACTGATAGCTGACTTTCTCTATGGTGGGAGGAGGCTGAAAAAGTTGGCTTAAAGTACATGCATCGTCTAATACTGTTATAGAAAAGAGTATTTTTTTAGATAGATCACATCATTATAGTAGATAGAGCTCCTTTTTGAATCAGTTTTAACCACTGGTATTGCTCTGGGCTGTGATTGGCATCATGTTGGAATTCTGTAACACTGTTTTGACACAAAGCTGGGTGGATGCTATCTCCACTGAGCTGTGCAGTCCTGCAGGATCTCGGGAAATCAAGATCCTGTGAGCATGTCTATCCTTGCTCCAGCATGCTCTCACAGCACACACTGTGATTTATTATCCAGCCAGAGTCTAAATTAAACACAGTAATTGGTACTACTAACTCTCATGTTCTGATGTAACATATCACAATAATAGTTTCTTGAAATAAATCATATTATTTTGAGACTGTTGAAGCGTTATTTGGTGTTACTAGCTGCAAACTGAGCAACAATTGAATTGCTCTCAAAGCTCTTAGCAGAGATAAACGCTGCAGTAATGCACAGTGAAGCACTTTATCCTCCAACCAAATGCACACTTTAAGTGCAAACCTTTGTGATTTGATTGTAGTGCTTGTATGTTAATTACAGTGTAAATTCTAAGGGAAAGCAGCTGATGAAATAATATGAAGAAAAATGATCTTTGGGGTTAATGAGCTTCTGTGATCTCTTGGGTGTGGGTCTGGGGTTGCTGTATCGTGGCTCATTCTGTGCTATGACCCCAACTTTCTAACAAGCTGAAGTATACAAAAACAAAACAAAAATATTTGTAACATATATGTGACAAATAAAGGCTTCTTCTGCTGCTGCTGCTGCTTATCAGTAGTGCATTTGGTGTGAGAGGGTTTGGTCCCAACATGAAAGATTTAAACATCAGATACACTTCAGTTCAGATGTGTTTGTTCTTCATCCTGCACATTTTCGTCTAATGTTGTCTTCTGTTTCGACATAATGTTGTGTGTGTGTATGTGTGAGTGTGTGTGTGTGTGTGTGTGTGTGTGTGTGCATACCTTCATACTTGTAAGCATGAATAAGTCACTCTGGCAGCATGCTACGGCATGCTGTAAGAGTCTTTGTTATAGTGAATCAATGCTGCTTAGCCATCGATGGGTCAATTGATTAACATCTACTAAATGAAATCCAAGTGAAATGGTCATCTATTCAGGCCAGGTTTTAAAAGCCTTGAATGACACAAGAAGACAAGGCTGGCATTGGCAGATATATTAAAGCCACACTACTGTGACCTGACAGAGGATGAAGTTTCCCCAAACTGGCAGCACGCAAGAGCTGCTCTCCCTCCCTTATTTCACTCCACAGAGTTTAGGTAGGATTCCCTGGAGCTCGACATCACAAGTTAATGTAACACCCTGTCTTCTAACAGCAATCAATTTCACCCTGCAGTGAAACTAGTTGAAAAATCCCAGCTGCATTCTATTGTTTTCATTTTGTTATTATTTGTGAGAATTTGTGAGCGCTGCATGCACTGAATTTTTGTTGCTCATTGCTGTCCTCTGTTGGTGCAAACAGCATCATTCTGTAGTGTTGCATTGTGACTTTTTCCATAAAGGAGACGTAACAGTCGACTAATATGGAAGCACCCAATTCAATGGGCCATTATTTATTCCCTTTAAAGGTGTACTAACTCCCTGAAAACAATAAAAACAAAATAGGTTTTCAATAAACCAGATTACATTTCAAAACAGTCGAACCAAATCCTTCTCCATTTTTTTCCATTGTCTATACCGCTTATCCGATCTATCCTTGGGTCACGGGGAGCCTGTGCCTATCTCAGGCGTCATGGGGCATCACCCTGGATGGAGTGCCAACCCATCGCAGGGCACACACACACTCATTCACTCACGCAATCACACACTACGGGCAACTTAGAGACTCCAGTCAGCCTAGAAGCATGTCTTTGGACTGTGGGAGGAAACCGAAGTACCCGGAGGAAACCCACCAAGCATGGGGAGAACATGCAATATCCACACACACAGTGAACGGGAGCAAGACTCGAACCCAGGACGCTGGAGGTGTGAGGCGAATGTGCTCAAATCCTTCTCCCCCAAGCAAAAAAAAAAAAGGAGCTAATATTATTATTATATTAACGCTGCTCTATCTTAATTACTAATTATTCCCACTCTGACAATCCATCCCACCCATCAACAAGTAACCTAACACTGATTGATATCATAAGGGAAAAAAAGCAAATGGGGGACTCACACTTGCATTATAGTGGGGTTGAGGTGGTTCTGGGGTCCATTCCAGGCTCAAAGCAGCAATATTGTCAGGAGTAGCTGGACAGTTCCCTGCCAGGCCCGGGGAGGGCGCTGGCAGGAGAATCCTGAAAGCCTGTTTATGTCTCTGTGATTCCTGCCCATTGTTCTCCACCCTGATTGTGTCACCTGTCCCTGATTACCTTGCTGTGTTTCCCTATAAAAAGGGATCCTGGTGTACATGTGTGGCGTGGGTCAATGTTCTGTGTATAGCTGTCCCGTGGGTGTTATGTCGGGTTG
>JAUCMX010000015.1:7310056-7312556 GCA_033459395.1 Hemibagrus guttatus
CACACACACAGACACACACACACACACACACACACACATATTGCTACTGCTGATATTCTCAGTGCTAATAGGAAAGTGATCGTAGGCTTAACAGTAGAGCAAAAGTGATTATTACGGCAAGTCATCCATCACTTTTAGAGTTGTGTGTGTGTGCGCATGTGTGTGTGTCAGGGGACAGCATATGATTTAGATCTAGCTATGTGCTAACTGTTTGTTTAAGAATCTACTAAGTGATTTTCCATTCCTGGAGAATAGTCAGGGAATAGCCTGGTGTTTACAGTACAAGAATTACAGTCTGTAACCTCTACACTGAGTCATTCTGTGTTACACTCTGTTATCAAGCACACACACACACACACACACACACACACACATACACACTCTTGTCTGTTGTCAATATTGTCATGTATAGCTCCTTGTGTGTGTATTTCTATCTTGAGGACATCCCACACTTCATAGGGTAACTAACCAAAGTGGGGTTTGATTTATATGCATTGAAACTCATTTATCTGGCAGCTGCTTTATCCATGAACAATGACTCCACTCTACGTCTACTATAGCAACCAACAGTGACAAACTTTCCACTAACTGACCAGCAGCACGTGTAAAATAGTAAAACGAACAGAGAGAACCACAAATAAACACCAGGTTTAAAATGTGCTTTTATTAAATTTCTTTTTTTTAAAAAATTATTTTATAACAGAAAGAGAATATTTTATCGAATACTTTAATGAGTAGTCAGTCTATTACACCACATCCAGTTTCTGTGTAATATATGGACTCACTGATGTGACATGCTGGTTATTTTTAAGATGGAGTGGCTGTGAATGAATATATTGTGTTCACATGTTTTCCAAGATCTATTTCACGTCCACAGAATACTTGAAACTGTTGTATATTCAAGTGACAAGAGACAATGACATAAATTAAATCAAAGCGTTTGACTTACCTCAGAAGTGGGAAGTCGGAGATCAAAAT
Organism: Hemibagrus guttatus; assembly: GCA_033459395.1. Classification (NCBI taxonomy): domain Eukaryota; kingdom Metazoa; phylum Chordata; class Actinopteri; order Siluriformes; family Bagridae; genus Hemibagrus; species Hemibagrus guttatus. The sequence continues at coordinate 7,311,035 of JAUCMX010000015.1, forward strand.
GATATGGTATTTGAGTGGGGAAAAACATGGACTATATAATCAATGCTGTAGATTTAACAAACTAATATGTCTGTATGTTGATTGATTCAGAGGTTATACTTGTATATACGGCATAACTCATTTAAAGGTAAGAAATACTGAGTTCCCAACTAGGAATTCCCAGTTTCTTCTGTTTTTCCCTGGTCTGAGGTCAGGAATGAGTTCAGAAAGTTACGACCTTTAGTCAAGTACAGCATAATCATGGAGCTGACTGATAATATTACACTTTATTTATACATCCATTCATTTTCTGTAGCGCTTATCCTACACAGGGTCACAGAGAGCCTGGAGTCTATTCCAGAAGACTCATGGCACAAATAAGGGGACAACCTAGATGGTGAATCAACCCACCACATACACAATCACACACTCACAGCCATTCACACACTACAGACAGGTTAGAGATGGCAGTCAGCCTATAAAACATGTCTTTGGACTAGGGGAAGGAAACTGGAATACACAGAGGAAACCACTGAAGCACAGGGAGAGCATGCAAAACTTCACAGCACACAGGACTGCAGCAGGAATCAAACTCTCAACTCCACACTGTACTTATATCTTGGAAAACCATATACTGGAGACTTACTGGAATCACAGTAGGTAATTCTAGAATTTTGTACCTACTGTTTTATGAAGACTGAGAATTCAGACGTTCTTTATTGTACTGTTGTTTGCCTACTGTATAGTAGAGTAGTGGGGATATCGGACAAAGCTATGGCTTGCCATGGCGGGCTCCATGTTAGGTGGATTTGGTTTGTGAGGTTTGACAAACTGGTGCATTATAAATAATTCAAATTATTAGGTGCGCCTCCGCCATGTGTGGGTGGAGTTTGCATGTTCTCCCCGTGCCTTGGGGGTTTCCTCTGGGGACTCCGGTCCCCCCCCCCCGCAGTCCAAAGACATGCATTGTAGGTTGATTGGCATCTCTAAATTGTCCGTAGTGAGTGAATGAGAGTGTGTGTGTGCCCTGCGATGGGTTGGCACTCCATCCAGGGTGTATCCTGCCTTGATGCCCAATGACGCCTGAGATAAGCACAGGCTCCCCATGACCCGAGTGTAGATCGGATAAGCGGTAGACAATGAATTGAATGAGGTGTGTGTTTGGTTGTGTATGTGATGTAAAGCAAATGGTCTTGAATTTCAAAATTCTGCATGTGTGCGTGTTTAGATCTCATTAGACACAGTTGTTTCTGTCCTCTTGTGCTAATTGTGTGTTTGAACCAGCTGGATTGAAAATGATTCCCGTCTCTCCCATCTGCCATCTCTCTGTTTACTGCAGGAAATGTTATCCCTGTTGCTAGGGGCAGCCCATCCATGCCTTCCTTAATACTGCTGTGGAAACCAAACTCACAGGAAGTGCTTTAATTCCAGCCCCTTTCACATCCAACAGTGACCGACACTACACTGGCACCAGCTTCAAGAGTTGAGCACTTAATAAAAGTGAGGGAGCAGGAAGGAAAGAATGAGAGAATGAGAGTGGGGG
>JAUCMX010000015.1:7317556-7500056 GCA_033459395.1 Hemibagrus guttatus
ATTGAACTCATGGGTATAGTTCCTGCCAACTGTCATCATTTTGGCACATAGATGTCTTAGAGAAAATACAATTATTTGACAAAGTAGTTCTCATAATTTCATTGTTTGGTATAATGTTTATTTTACACATGCCTTTTTGCTAAATTTCAAGGGTGCCAATATTTCTGCACTCAAGCTGCATACCATTACGCTAGGTTATAAGATATGAATTCCTCTCTGGCTCTTTCCTCTGTCAGCAAATTTGAACGTTTTGTCGGCTGCATTGACACAGCTGTGTGCTCGCACTCTAAAGCTGGGAGGTTTTTCCTCTCTCAGTTCATCTGAGGGCCAAGAAGAGCTATTTCCAGTCTGCAGTTCCTTTCCACAGGGAATAAGGGGTCATGGGAAAAAAAAGCCTGGAAAACACAGGCCTTTGCTTTAGTCTTCCACAAGCCCGTCAGAAGAGTCAAAAGACTTCCTCGTCTCTGCTTTATGACCGCTTTTTATGACACTTGTATAAATTCAATGGGTATATTCAATGGATTTTATAGACTTCATGATACAGTAATGGAAAGATGGAAACCATCTAGACGTTCCAAGGTGGTGTCTTCTCATACTTTGCTATCTGAGTTGTCAGGTTATGAGTGTTATGAGCAAGCTTGGACTTTCATTTCATTATTTTAACTTCTAAAATGATCCTTGCTTTTCTATTCAGCTAGAGCTGTGTTAGGTGATGATGCATAAGGGTTTTTTGTAAAGTCTGATGCAGATCTGCAGTAACCTGACCTAACCCTTTTATACAAAAACAGATTCATATTACTGGAAAATCGCTGATATTTGGTGATGTTAGTATAGTTTACACATGTTAGTATAGATTTCACATAATGTTAGCTATCCAGGAGTATATTTTGGTACTAACTTAGAGCACATTAAATCCCAGGATAAAGTGAGAAATAAGGGGCTTACTGATTGTTATACAGTCGTTTGCTTCACCTCTTAACTACAAACTTTCATGTACAAACTTTGTGTTCATGTTGCAGCAGCTAAACAGACCCAAATGCTGGCTTGTTATCATGTTCCACATCCCAGTGGTTTAATAAGAAGTAACCCACACAGGGATTGGGAACGAAAATGTCATTTTATTCGTGTGAATCTAGACAAAGCTATCAAGCTACAATGCAAGCTACTTGGCAAAAAGTGAAGCTGAACTTACTAGTCATAACCCGATTGACTAGACGTATATGCTGTTTATTCATTCATTCATTGCCTACCGCTTATCCAATCTATACTCGGGTCACGGGAAGCCTGTGCCTATCTCAGGCGTCATTGGGCATCAAGGCAGGATACACCCTGGACGGAGTGCCAACCCATCGCAGGGCACACACACACACACACACACTCTCATAATACAGACAATTTAGAGATGCCAATCAACCTACAATGCATGTCTTTGGACTGGGGGAGGAAACCGGAGTACCCGGAGGAAACCCCCAAGGCACGGGGAGAACATGCAAACTCCACACACACACGGCGGAGGCGGGAATCAAACCCCCAACCCTGGAGGTGTGAGGCAAACGTGCTAACCACTAAGCCACCGTGCCCCCCTATATGCTGTTTATTGAAATGAAATTGTGTTAACCAATGAAGACTTCTACTGCTTAATAAATTAGTATAAAAATAATTACAATATTCTATCACCTCTCTCCTACTAGCTACTGCCTGAAAGTGTTCATAGTTAGCACATGACTTATCCCTTGTGTTATGTTCACTCTTTGAACCCTTTAGTACTGTTCGGGTCAAATTGATCCGATTAATGTTTGCAATAATTAGATCACATTTAACAATAAATGTGCCATTCATTTTTTGTGTTTTGTAAAAATATATATATATATATATTATAATAAAGACCTTGGTGGCTTAAACCTAGAAGAAAAACTGGAATGGAACAATGTTTCAATTAATGTGTATTATTTTGAACTGATTTATCAAATACAGGTGATGAACAACAATTGAAGGATAAGAAACAAAAGATTAATACAGTTCCTGACTCTCAAAAATGCATCTACAAAATGCGTAGGATTTACAACAAATGCAAAACACATTTAGTAAAAATATAAAACGTGTCAATTTGACTCACCACACAACAATGGTATTAATCAATAATAGTAATCATGAGTAAATATTGCTTAGTTATTATGGCAATGTGGAAGATAAAAATATTATATGATTTAATGTTTGTCACTTTTTGCCAATAGCAGTCAGCCCAAGGCCCTTAATCCTCAGATCCTCAGCTTTATACATGAGTTAAATGTAAGTTGCTCTGTATAAGGGAGTCTGCTAAATGCCGTAAAAAAAAAAAAAAAAGCTGTGTAGCAGATAGAATCAGTGTCACTTAGTGACATTACTGCCATTACAGAGCCTCTATACTCCCATTGTCCCACTTCTACTTATTACCATTGTCTCATGAATACATTTAACACTAAACACAATTGGATCCTGATGCTTCAGATATATAACATATAACATATATATTCAATATAACATCCAGCTGTCTGTATGACCCTTATAAAACTATAAATTAACTTTCTTGTGTCTCCTGCAGTCATGTTTTCACCTTATTCTGTCTCATTTCTACAACCTGTTAATATGTACTGTCTTTTCTGCTGTAGATTCTCAGTTTCCTATTGACATAACTGCTGTGGAAAAGGACCATGACTTCCTGGACAAAGATCTGGTGGAGCCTCTGTGCCGGTAAGAGCAATGTTTCAAATGTTTCAAATGTGTGTGTGTGTGTGTGTGTGTGTGTGTGTGTGTGTGTGTGTGTGTGTGGTGTGTGTTCTAAAATCTTTCCTTCCAGCATGCTAGGGCTGTCATATTTTAATTGTTATTACAATGTTTGGTTTGGTGTGAATCATGTTCATGAGGGAGATACAGTAAATATAAAATTTCGCCTTCACCATCATGGAGTACTGTGGTAACTTATTTGTTTGCTTGTTTAAATACCTAGAGACAAATTGCATTTATTGCATCACTGACTAAGATTTTAGGGTGTGATATTTTAGGGTGTGAAATATCAATCTCTGATCAATTTTGTTCATTTGTAAAATGTGTTGGTTGAGATGAAAAATATAAATCTTTCGCTGTAATTGTGGCTCAGTTGATGCCTCTGGAAGACTGGAGTGTTAATAAATCAGTAAATAAACAAATATATTCTGATATCAAATTTCTACCTAATGTTATGCTAATGTGAACCCGCTGAATATCAATATAGTGTCTTGGGAAAGAGAGGAAAGTGGAATATTTTGATTATTTTGCTCTGCAGTCAGATTTAGATCGTTATTCATCAATCTTATAAAATGAGACACATAAACCTGCACATTAAGAAGTTTAATTTCCGTTGAAGAATGTGTGTTTTTTGATTATTAATATTAATTACTTATTGAAAAAAGAATGGAAGTAGGATGCAAGGGAAGGTGTCCACTGATCTCCAGTCCCGGGAAAGCCTGAGCTGGCCCTAGGTGGCGACCCCACCTCTGGAGCTGTCTGACCTGTGTCCTCTATAAAGTCTGTCCCTGTCTCTGCTGCTTTGATGCCTAATGTTTTCCCCTCTGGAGCTCACTCTGATGTCCTCTTGCAGGCTTGAGGGAGCCTCGGGGGTCCAGGGGCTGGCGCTACGCACTAACAGATGGCAGTCCATGTGTTTGTGTGTGAGTCTATGTGTGAGTGAGTGATAGCTGTGAGGCTTTCTAACAGGTTCAGTACCCTCTCTAATGACAGTAATGACAGAGTGAGAGCTGAAAGCTTTACTGTCACAGAATACACACTCACACACTCACACATTTTGTTTGAGCTCTGCAGTCTGTGGGAATGGTGATGATTACCACAGAGCACAGGGCACGTTCTCATCATAACTGTGCCAGTCTGGGCTCCTGATGTTTAATAAGGCGTAATAGTTCCATCAAGCTCATAATAATGTCAGGAAAATATATGTGAAGTTAAATCTGTGGTGTTAAGATGCAGAGGTTTAGAGAGTTAACTGGCACATGTCACGGACATGTTTGCGGGATGACGTGTTGGAAGTGCCAATGTTTTATGAGTGAAATAATGTGTCTGGAAATTCTGCCACTTTAAACGAGTGGTGTGCAGTCTTAAATGCAGGGTGTGTGTGTGTGGGTGTGTGTGTGTGTGTGTGTGTGTGTGTTGAGGAGTGGACAGTCCTGCTCCTGGGGTGAACATCAGACAGATTAGAACATTAAAGCTTGCTTCAGGGTGACTTCAAAGAGGAGAAAGAAAATAGCCAATCAGCTCCTCCCCACTCTCTCAGCTCTCCTTCCTTCTGACAGAAAGCGGGACTCCTGGTTGACAGACCCACCCCAACTCATCCCATCATCCTATCAGATCTCTGGTTTGGGTTTTTCAACACCTGAGTGTAGGAGGGGCTAGCAGAGGTTCATGCAATTTTCTGTGAAAGATCTGCATAGCACTTTCTTTTCCTTTGACTCTCTTTGGAGCTGAATTGATGCTTCTGTGACTGACGTGTGGACTCTGTTTATTTTCCAGGCGGCTTCAGACTCTAAACAAGTGTGCCTCCATGAAACTGGACGTGGGATTTCCTAAGAAGAGAGTAAGTTACTAAATTATCATGCTCTTGCCCAGGGGTTTACTATATAAATGGACAAGGTTTTTACATTATTTACTCCCATTTAAACACTGCAAGTGGTCAAAGATTTGGCAAATAATTTTTTTCTAGAATGCTTAAATTTGACTTAAATTTAAGCCCTTTCAGTGTCGATTTATTAATGGCCTCCTGGTGGTCCAGCAGCTGGATCCCACTCTCTCATTGCCGCAGCCTGGGTTCGATTCCTAGGCAGGGCGCCCACCCAGCCACTGAAGAGTTAACTCTCAGTGCCAGTACCAAGCCCAGATAAAATGGGAGGGTTGCGACAGGAAGGGCATCCTGTGCCAAATCGAGTGGACCAGAAATGATCCGCTAAAAAAAAAAAAAAGAAAGAAGTGGACCCTGCCATTGCACGGGACAAATGCTAAGATTAAAAAAAAAAGTTTCGATTTATTAATCATTTATCTTGGGACATTCACATGTTCTCTCCATGTTCATGTGAGTTTTCTCCAGATTTTTCTACTGATTTTCTCGAACCTCCCAGAAACATGGGTGTATTGATTGCTCTTCTTGTGATAGAATCAATCTCTCTCTCTCTCTCTCTCTCTCTCTCTCGCTCTCTCGCTCTCTCGCTCTCTCTCTGTGTGTGCATAGTGCACTGTTTTGGACTGGTATCCCATCCACAGGGTTCCCAGTGTTCCTGGCATAGGCTCCAGATTCTAAATAGTCCATTTTTATTTTTATAACATTTTTATTACTATTATGTATTTTGTGTCGTGTCAGTTTTAGACTAATTTAGCTATACTCTATGTGTTTTATATACTGTATATGTGTGTGTTTGTATTTGTTCTGTCTAGAACTGGGCTATACTTACACTACTAGTAAAACATTTGGACACATCTGTTTATAGGAGGTATTAAAGAATGGAATCATGCATTGACTGAGAGAAGTATTCAAATTATTCATTCATTCATTTATTCATTCATTGTCTACCGCTTATCCGATCTACTCTCGGGTCACGGGGAGCCTGTGCCTATCTCAGGTGTCATTGGGCATCAAGGCAGGATACACCCTGGACGGAGTGCCAACCCATCGCAGGGCACACACACACTCTCATTCACTCACGCAATCAATCACACACTACGGACAATTTAGAGATGCCAATCAACCTACCACGCATGTCTTTGGACTGGGGGAGGAAACCGGAGCACCTGGAGGAAACCCCCGAGGCACGGGGAGAACATGCAAACTCCACACACATGTTGGAGGCAGGAATCAAACCCCCAACCCTGGAGGTGAAAGGCAAACGTGCTAACCGCTAACCACTAAGCCACCGTGCCCCCCCATTCAAATTATTATATATTTTAATTTAACAAAATAATCCAGACTAGTAAATGTTCTTGCACACACTTGCACACTCTTGGTATATCCTCAGACAACTTCATGAGGAGCTTCACCCAGGAGGCTTTTCATGAAGTTCCCGGCTAGTCCGAGCTTCTCCTAAGTTCAAAATGAAAGCTATTGTATGGGGAAATAAGTTCATTTTAAGTAAAGCTGCTTGAAAAAAAATTTATTTATAGATATATTTTGATTCAGTAGTAGTAGATGTTTACAGTAGGCTTATAAATAAATTCAAACTAAAAGACTTTATCAAATGTTCTTTACATCAATGTAATATATACTGTATATGCAATTTATTGTGTAAGAATATGTGTAGAGGTGTAAAACTGAGCTATCATATAAACAGCAGTGAGTTTTGTTGTGAAATAATTGCACTGTAATAGCCTTTATGTGTCTTGAAATATTGAAGGTCTCCATACATAGAGGAAATGAACACTTTTTAGTCCAGAAGAAAGTGCTCCATATTATGTTTAAGCCTTTATGAATGCTTTTTACAAAATAATACTGCATCATTCTCATGGTCAGATCAGGAAGCTGTCACAGGGTTGCGATAACATCATAAGTGTGAAGATGAGTTCATCATGGGTGAGAGAGATGACTCTGTGTGTTCACTAAGAAACACGTAGAGGTTGTTTTGTTAATTTTCTCATATGTATGGAGATTTGAAACCCAAATTCAGGTTAAATAATATCAGTTGAACAAAATGTAATGTTTGTTTTTTACAGAAATTAATTAAGTAGGTAACAAGCCACATATTGATGTAATAAAAAAAACAGTAGCAGTGTGAGTGCCGTCATATTATTTAGCATACTAAATGCTGTTGGCTGTTCCTATGATAGGCTTTGGATTCACAGTGACCCTGAACATCATAAAGCTATTACTGAAGATTAATAAAGGATTACTGTGACCCTCTACTCAATCATCAGCCTTTTGTGAAGGATGTTTCGTCTGACATAAAGGAAGTGTTAGTTTTAACCAATTTGGCTTAATAGAATAATAGAGTTTCTCATCTCTGTGGCCACTGTGCTGTTGCTGGACTAATGGTTTTCTGTTTCCCCTGTTACATCTTTTCTTATTCTATTGCTGTGAGTTCTGTAGGTTCAGAGACAGGTGACAAATTGAAAGAAAGTACATAAATTGTAATAATAAGTTCTTGGTCCAGCACAAAACTCCAGAGTTCACTTTCTTTGCAACTAACCTTACCCCAGACTCTCATAGTCTCTGTACTGGAGGAATGAAAAGCATTCTTCCAAATGATTCCCTCAGTTGTTGTTTGATGATGGTGGTGGAAAGTGCTGTGTATCATCAGTCCAGAATCTCACATAGGTGTTCAGTTGGGTTGAGATTTGGTTTGAAGTCAAAGACATATCATCTACTTGTCAAATCTTTCAGTGAGGCTTATGTAAAATGCCCCCGACAGTTTAGCAAAGCCACCAGACATTTATTTTCTACACGCTTCCTTGGATAAACACACACACTTGTCTATTGCAGAGTGTGGACTCGGACGAGGACGACCTGCTGGCCATCAGCAACAGATGGACATTTGAGTGGAGCAGCCGGCGCTGGTCTCGCCTGCAGGACATTGATCTGATCCTGGGGGCAAGAGATCGGCGGAGGACTGTGAGCAGTGAGAGTGTCCTCACCGATCTGAGCGAACCTGAGATCTGCTCACTGCATAGTGAGGACTCACTGTCTGTCATGCCAGAGTCTGCGTCCCTCAGCCCACTAAGCATGCCCCAGTACCAAGACCTGCCTCATTACAACACGCTTCCTGCAAAGAGCGGCAGACATGGCCGCACACGTGCCAAGGACTTCCTTCGGCGAATGGAGACTCTGGGACGCTCGTGGGGGGCATTGCGGACGTGTCCAGAGCGGCGATCCATGACGATTAGTGGGCCGATTCTCCAGAGCGAACCAGAGGCTCTACGGACACTGCGCTGCATCCCCACTTTCAACGGAACATCAGGTGACACTGAAATCACGCCCACTGCTAGCAACTGCCCATCTGTTTTCACTACCAGCGAGGAGACCAGCCAATCTGAGACGGGTGGAAGCACTGAGAGCACACCCAACATTCAGGAGCATATTCCAGAACCACGCATCACCAGCAAGCGTGCAGGCATGTATCTGGAAAATCTGAATGTGCTTCCTCATGACATCCAGCGGAGGACATCAATAGAACATAATCGCAGAAATGAATTTCACTCCTATGAGGATCTTATGGTACACATCCCAAAGAACCACAAGCCTGGGACTTTTCCCAAAGCACTGTCCATAGAGAGTTTGACTCCAGCCAATGGGGAGGAAGGGAAGTGGAAGGTTCAAGAATCAGAGCAGCATCAACCATTGAGGAGCAGGAAATGGGCAGGGCGAGAGAACCGACCCATGACACGCTGCTGTCCACGAAGCAGCCGCATTAGCATTTATGATAATGTTCCAGGTTCGCACCTGTATGCCAGCACTGGAGATCTTATGGACCTAGAGAAGGAGGAGGACATGTTCCCGCACCTTGATGACATTCTGCAGCATGTGAACGGCCTGCAGCAGATCGTGGATCACTGGTCTAAAAATGTGCTGCCTGAGGGGGAAGGTGAAGGTGAGGGTGATGGGGGACGGGACCATGAAATGATGGATGCTCAGTCTTCTAGTCAGATCACGTTGGATTTTGAAGGGACCTCGGTGAAGACACCTAGTGATGGAGACAGAGATGGAGTTTCTTTGAATGAAACAGATGCTTCAAGCACAAGAGAGAGACGGGACTCAGGGGTTGGTGCATCGCTCACACGGCCTCGGTAAGTGATCATTCCATCGTAGCTGAATAAATTGTTGTTTTTTTTCATGCATTTCACATTAAATTTAGATGAAATGTATCTTTAATTAAATTAGTTAGATTTATTTTGTCTTCTCAAATTTTGTCAATTTTGCAAACAAAAAAACATAGCAATATCAATTTTCAACAAATGAGTATGTGCAGGCTTATAAAATCACATGTTTGTCTTTTTATTATTGGTACTCTGCTTGAAAAGGATTTTTATGTTATTTCATAGACATTTTCTCAGGCAATTTTTAAAATAGCATAATTATATAATTGAATAACAAATGTATAATATAATGATATAATATCTATTCCAATATATCTTTGGAACCATAGTCTCAGGTGGCCCAGCTTCAGGATGTCTAATCGCCTCAGCCAATCAGGTACTTCATTACAGCTCTCCAACCAATCAGCAGGCCAACTCAGTCTGTTGCAGAGGTTCTCACTGCTCCGCCTCACAGCCATCATGGAGAAATATTCAATGTCCAATAAGCATGGCTGGACGTGGTGAGTAACGCGGTGTCTATATACAGAGAAAGAGCATTTTCTATTTCTTGCATTTATCTATCTATCTATCGATGGATGGATGGATGGATGGATGGATGGATGGATGGATAGATAGATAGATAGATAGATAGATAGATAGATAGATAGATAGATAGATAGATAGATAGATAGATAGATAGATAGATATGAAACACTGTGCTATCAGTTTCTAGTTCCATTTAATGATGTGGAAGGTCTGCCAAAATACTTCCTTCCTGTCACTCTAATTATCAGCCCTGATAGCTTGTTTTTATCCCCAGACAGTCTGAAATAGCATTAAGATGTTTTCCAAGCAGCCAAAGCACTTATCTACATGAGAGCATCTATTAAATGTATTAACTGTAATATAACTGTCACCTGAGCATTAGTTTATGATAAATGATTTAAAAACAATGGTTTTTGGCAGCATGTTCAAATGAATATATGTAAGAACTATGATCATATTTTCCAATGAAACATTTCTCATTTTATAAATGAATCCTGTCCTGCTCCCTCTGAGGGACTAGAATTAAAACAGCAAACAAATTTGGAGTGTAAAGAGTTGACCATAGTAACATACATTTTCTGTAGTGGAAACAATTAAACTGGTGGTATATTATACCTTGCACCTCTGAGTGAGGGTTTAATGTGTGCTACTCTTTTGGGGTTTCCTTATACCTAATTATCCGGCCATATCAGGAGGAACCATCAGAACTGCTCAGAAGAGCCTCAGTGTCTGCTCTGTACAGTATGCTATGTAAACGACAGAGGAATGAAAGAGAACGTGTGCTATGGAAAGATAACGATCTGAAGATATAGAAAATGAACTAAATCATGCTGTTCTTTGTAGTTCTCTACATTCACATCCTTTCATGTTGCTTTTCCAGTCCAATGTAAATCTACACACCTCCTACTGTACATAAACACTTAAGTACTTCTCCACGCTTTTAGGTCAGTGCCAAAGTTCATGAAGCGAATGAAGGGACCAGAGTACAGGGATAAGGGTGTGTATGGAGTGCCTCTGGTTGTCCATGTGCAGCGCTATGGCCAGCCTCTACCTCTCTGCCTCCAGCTAGCACTACGCTACCTCCGAAGGCAATGCCTTGACCAGGTAGAGCATCAACATCAATTATTTAGTCCTGCCTGAATAAGATATTTCACATGGCATGTTTTTACATATAGTCCACAAGGCACAATAACAATGTGTGTGATGTTATCTAAAGGATCAATGACTGTGTTTATGTTCTGTGATAGTTGTTCATGAGTCACTTTGTTTGTCCTGAGCAGTTAAACTGTCCGCGGTTCTTCAGAAAAATGTTCTTTTCCAGCAACAGCTGCATATCTGACCTCTTTCTAGCAGTGGCTATACGATTTTGAGATCCATTTAACAGTGCAACCATTCACTGATGCTCCAGAAGGCAACATGATATGTTCAGAGCCAGGAGGATGTAAACTTATGAACAGGATGATTGGTGCCAATTGTTTTTATTTTGTCTCCTGGAAACATGACTTAAATATCTTCCGAAGGACAGTTCTAAATGAAAAAGAAAAAACTGTACCGTGTTGCCTTCTTGAGCAGCAGTGATCAAAATGTTTGCACCTTTTGTAATAGTAGTGTATGAGTCCCTCAGTTGTCCTCAGTGTGGACAAAAGATGGAAGATGGATGAAATATTCATACATATTCAGCATTCATGCATTTTTTATGATTTCTCTTTCTTTCTTTACTCATCAGTATATTGCAGATTCTGCAAAGCATATGTAGATGACCTCAGCTGTTTGTGGCATGGCTCTAGACTTTGTATTGTACTGATTTTCAAGGCTTTCCTGTTTTCAGGTGGGGCTTTTCCGTAAGTCTGGTGTGAAGTCTCGGATCCAGGCTCTGAGACAGATGTGTGAGAGTTGTCCAGAATCTGTAGACTATGAGGATCAGTGTGCATATGATGTGGCTGACATGGTGAAGCAGTTTTTCCGAGACCTTCCTGAGCCACTGCTTACCAGCAAACTTAGAGAGACCTTCCTCCATATATATCAGCGTAAGTGTAAAAATTGAAAAATGAGACACACACACACACACACACACACACACACACACACACACACACACACTGTGTAATATAAGAAAGCATCTCACAGATCTACCTCTCTTTCTTTCATTGTCTTTTGCTTTAGAAGTCCCTAAAGAGCAGCGACTGCAGGCAGTGCGAGCTGCGATTATGCTAATGGCAGATGAGAACCGTGAAGTGCTGCAGACCTTGCTGTGTTTCCTGAGTGATGTCACTTCCTCTGTAGAGGAGAATCAGATGACGCCGATGAACCTGGCTGTGTGCCTCGCCCCATCTCTTTTTCATCTGAACATTATGAAGAACGGCAACCTTTCACCAAGGTATTAGGCAAGCATATTATTTTTGCAATCACTTTCTGAATGTAGCCTCCAGCATGTGATGTTATTATTTTGGAGCCTGAGGGAGTTAACTCTGCTGTAGCTCTTCACCAGTATGTTGCTAGAATCAATGTTAGCTTCAGCAGACAGAATGAAAAATTAGAGTAGTATCTCGTTCTCACTACGACTTTATCTGCACAGTTTATCTTCTTGAACAAATGCACCTATAGTTATCTTATTGCAGACTTAAATATATTCTTTTTCACAGGTCAATCCAGAAGAAGTACGCCACAGGACGTCCTGACCAGAAGGATCTTAATGAGAACCTTGCTGCTACTCAGGGGCTTGCCCACATGATCACTGAGTGCAACCGACTCTTTGAGGTTAGACTCACCTCTAAAAACAAAGTGCTTCCATCATCTAGACAACTGAGACCTTTATTTTTTTTCTCTCAATAAATCCTGCTCTGCTTTTGAATGAAAATAAAGATTGCTTTTTTTTAAAAGACTGTATTATACTGACATTGCTATCGCCACTAACAGTATATCTAAATACATTCAATTCAGTTCAATTTTTTTTTGTCTAGCATTTTTAACAACGGAAATTGCTTCGAAGCAGCTTTACAGAAATATAAAAATTAGAACAATTAAAAGATTTATCCCTAATGAGGGGGGCACTGTGGCTTAGTGGTTAGCACGTTTGCCTCACACCTCCAGGGTCGGGGGTTCGATTCCCGCCTCTGCCGTGTGTGTGGAGTTTGCATGTTCTCCCCGTGCCTCGGGGGTTTCCTCCGGGTACTCCGGTTTCCTCCCCCAGTCCAAAGACATGTGTGGTAGGTTGATTGGCATCTCTAAATTGTCCGTAGGGGGGGGGGGGGGGGGGGGGGGGGTGGGGATTGCGTGAGTGATGCGTGTGTGTGGGGGTGTGTGGGGGCCTGTGCGGGGGGTGGGTTGGCACTCCGTCCAGGGTGTATCCTGCCTTGATGCCCAATGACGCCTGAGATAGGCACAGGCTCCCCGTGACCCGAGAATAGTTCGGATAAGCGGTAGACAATGAATGAATGAATGAATCTCTAATGAGCAAGCCAAAGGTAAAATAACTCCCTGTGGCGATATGAGAAAGAAACCTTGAGAGAAAGGGTTGTTATCCTCATCTGAGTGACACTGGAGATTGTGATTAATTATATCCGTGTAAAGTCATTGGAATTATGTATCCAGGAGCTTTTGATAAAATTGTATCTCTAAGCAAAGAAAAAGATGTGGAGGCAATATGGGAAATTTTTCTTTTTTAATTTTTTGTGGGAAAACATGTTTATTTATTTTCTCACAGTAATTTTTCTTATTTCTGCTTTTTGCTCCATTCTCTATAACGTACACAGTGCACTCTGTGAATGACATTCAGCTACATAAAAAGAAAAACTCCAGAAATCAATGAGTGTCATTCTTGTGTCATATAATTTATTCATATTGAAATCTAATTAAAAATAGTTAATCATTTAAAAGGTTTAAATAAAGTTTGCTATTTATAGCTTACACTTGATATGAGGGACAATTCTGACATTAAAAGGTCAAAGGTCAAAGGTTTTGCCAAAAAGTTTTTTGATAGATTGACATTAAGTAAATGGAGAGCCATCACTTATGAAAATGTTCTGAAAACATAAAATTCTTTATATGCAGTTTCCTATGCATTGTAAGAGTTAGAATTAATGTGCACATCTTACACTGTGGTTCAGCATAGATAACATTTCAGTTTGGATGCCAGTGCAGTTGAAAACAGGCTTCCTCCTGACAGGATATGAATCACATCACTGTTGTTCTCTGCAGGTCCCTCAGGAGATGATTGCTCAGTCAAGGAACTCGTACGTGGAGGCTGAGGTACTAGCACCCCCTCTGGATGACCTTTGCAAACAGCTACAGCCGCATATGGAAGAAGAACAAGAAGATGAGGAGGAGGAGGAGGAGGAGGAGGAGGAAGGCTCCTATCGGTGCCACATGGAAGGACTGATTCAGAACCTGCTAAAAGAAGCCAGAGACAAGACCAAGTGCTGGGCGAGCCATCCCACTATCGACAACGTGGAGCTTACATACAAAAAGGTTAGCATCGGTTTGGGTCAGCTTTATTGTCATTGTCAGAGAAGAGTGCAGAGGCAATGACATGCAGTTGGAATCCAACCAGCTGTGCAAATGCAGATAAATAAAATAAATTTAAATAGGTTATGGTGCAGTAAAGTTATGGTGGTTATGGTGCATCATACAGATAAACTGTATGATGCATGTCAGTAATGTAAATGACAATCTAGTTAAATAAAAATAGTTACATTTGGCTTATCCAAAGCAGTCTAATTACTATCTATCTATCTATCTATCTATCTATCTATCTATCTTCTGTCTGTCTGTCTGTCTGTCTGTCTGTCTGTCTGTCTGTCTGTCTGTCTATCTATCTATCTATCTATCTATCTATCTATCTATCTATCTATTGGACAGTACACTATAGTATGGTGTCTAATGCTGATCTTTAGTTATTAGGTTGAAGCTAGCAGTTAACTCTTAGAAGCTGAAAAGAAAAAAAGTTTCTTCTTGAGGCTTTTTGTGCAACAGTGCAGGCTCCTGTAGCTGTTTTCCTGATGGCTGCCATACAAACAGTTCAAGGCAGGGATGTAAGATGTCCTTGATAATATCACTCACTCTCCACTTTTGATATATGTCCGTAATATCAGGCTTCTGTGTTCCTGTGTTCAGTTGTACCTTCAGGTTATACTATAGTTCGCAGATGTTGTTCTATACTGTGGTGCAGTTTTTTAAGAATGTTTTCAATGGTACAAGTGATAGAAGTTCACCATGATCTGAGGAGCAAGGTGAGCTTTGTTCAGTCTCCTCAGAAAGTACAGATGTCTTGTTAACGAAAGAGGAAGTGTTACAGGACAGATCAGCAGCGAGGTGGACACACAGAAACCTGAACTAGAAACATGCTTTACCACAATCCCATTAATAGGAGATTAATAAGATAGTGGTGGTGGTGGTGGTTAAGGTTTCGTGGTTGTTGTTGGTACATCATGTTCCCGGGTGCTGAACCTCTTCCCTACAGGCTGTAGGACATGTTCTCTTCACTTCATTTTCAACCATGTGGTGTTGTGATGCCTCACCTCAGGCTGTTACCATCACACCGTGATTCATTTTCCAATAACGGCACATCCAAAAATAGTTCACTCCTCTTATACCACAATTTATTTAAATAAAAACTGACACATCATACTTTTCCTTCATTTATAGTTACATTTTATGTTATGGGATGTATGCGAAACAATTTAGTTCCTGTTATCACTTGTGCTCTGTTGTTTTCTTATCAGCCATATTTTATTCTTTTCTCTAAAAATGAAAAAAAGATTTCAAAAAAGAAAATAAATGCAGCTTTTCATGTTACAGAGAAACTGCATAAAATCCTGAAGACTTTTCTATGTCAGAAAATGTAAAGTTATAGCTTTATGCCTGACTGTTACAAATCACTGACATTGGAGATTTCATAAACATCTCCTCTCAGAAAAGTATTTTTTTAATCTACTTATGTGGAGCATCAGGTGTTACTATGGAAATAATAATTCATTCAGTGTGAATTATTAATGTATTAAAGATCTGTTAGTTGATACCATGTGAGCTATGCTGTTATAGAAAATTAATCAACTGCTTCTAACAAATCATATTCAAGCATTTCTGATATAATATTCCATAATTTATGTTTGGATGCTTATCTCTTTCAAGCTAAGCACACACTAACATTAAGTCCGGCTGATAGAAGTTATCGGGCTGATTTTTGGATTGGCGCAGTCACACACCTACACATTGACGACTCCTCCTGTCTCTCAGGTGGGTGATGGAACTCCACTGCGGCGCTGGCGTGTCTCAGTTGAAGTGGAGGCTCCACCGTCTGTGCTGCTGAACCGGGTTCTGCGAGAGCGCCACCTGTGGGACAATGACCTCCTACAGTGGAAAGTTCTGGAAACACTGGACAAACAGACTGAAGTGTACCAGTATGCTCTCAACAGCATGGCCCCTCACCCCAGCAGAGACTTTGTGGTACTCAGGTATGTTTCACTCTATATGTGTGTTTGTCCTTCATTTTGTCTATTAAAAATCATTTATAGTTTAATTTCTTCAGCTTTTCACATTGTAAAATATTTAGTTGGTCCACGGTTAAGAAAAATCAATAAACAGTCTAGGAACACATAATGTGACATGCTCACTGATGGCTGATTTATTGACAATGCCTCTAAAAAGAGTCAACGGTAATGTTGCAAAACATATTTTTTTATTAATTGTTGCATTTAACTGCTACAACAACATTCATGTAAAAGCCACCAATAGGAGGAAAACATAGCATTATCATCTCAAGGAGTTATTTCTTGTCACTATTACCTCTGGCTTGTGCCTTATGGATAAATTTCATTCATTCATTGTCTACCGCTTATCCGATCTATTCTCGGGTCACGGGGAGCCTGTGCCTATCTCAGGCGTCATCGGGCATCAAGGCAGGATACACCCTGGACGGAGTGCCAACCCATCGCAGGGTACACACACACACTCTCATTCACTCACGCAATCACACACTACAGACAATTTAGAGATGCCAATCAACCTACAATGCATGTCTTTGGACCGGGGGGAGGAAACCGGAGCACCTGGAGGAAACCCCTGAGGCACGGGGAGAACATGCAAACTCCACACACACACACATGGTGGAGGTGGGAATTGAACCCCCAACCCTGGAGGTGTGAGGCTAACCACTAAGCCACCATGGCCCCCCATGGATAAATTTAACATTTAAAATATATAATTTATGTCCTGAATTTTTATATATTTCTATAAAGCTGTTTTGTGACAATGTTCATTATCATATAAAACTGAACTGAATTGAAAGCACAGAATTACTCAAAACTCAGAGGACAGCTACAAATAGAGGCATTCCATGTAAATGGACAGAGAAAAAAATGAGCCAGGATTGTGTTGATTGATGACAATTGCGATTGAACACAATTATTTGTGTAACACTTTTTAACAATGAACATAGTCACAAAGCAGCTTTACAGAAATATTATTTAAAAGATTTTTTGAAAAATTATAAATTTTAAATTTACATTTAATGATCAAGCCAGAGGTGGTGGAGACAGGAAAAAGCATGGTACCATATGATGGAGAAACCTTGAGCAGAACCAGACTCATCTGGATGATACCAGAGAATGTGATTATAAAGAATTCTTTTTTACAACTGGTCCAAAATTTGCAATTGTATAACCAGGAAATTCATTCTAGTTTTAACATTTAGTCTATCTTGTTGAAGTCAAATGTTGTTGTCCAAAACAGCTTTTCCACTATCTGGGCCATCATGATTTCTAAGTAGAAACCTGTCGAGCAGCAGCGAGCGGCCTCCAGTGTTCTTTAACCGTGAGTCGGTTATCAGAAAATCTCCACTGCATAATCTGGCATGGAGAACATGTTATCAACCAGTCTGAAACTGACTTCAAATGGTTCCCCAAATCATTACCTGTTCCTTGTGGTTATAACGGTACACTTGACCGTTTTTGTAAACTCATAAAAAAAAGTAAAACTTGCATTTTTGCATTTTCTAAGAATGATCCAGAAATCCCTGCAAATGCATAGCAAGGTAGAAAATCCCAGATTTGGAGAAATTAGTTTGCATCTCTGAGTCTGTTTCTGAAGGTGAGTCTGGCAGGGCAGTGTGATTATAGACCTCTGAAGACATTTTCCTGCAGCTTCATAAAATCTGCTCTTGGCAAGTGTTGTATGTAGCAGTATGTATGCATCTGTACATATATGGATAGTAAGTCTATCTGTTATTGAATGGAATTTATTTCTCATTAAATACATAAATATTCTTTATTTTAGGATGTGGCAGACAGACCTACCGAAGGGTATGTGTGCATTAGTGACAGTTTCCATTGAGCATGAGGACAGTGCACCTATGGGAGGGGTCCGGGGCATCGTTCTGGATTCACACTACCTGCTTGAGCCCTGTGGGTCAGGAAAGTCGAGACTCACACACACCTGCAGAATAGACCTCAAGTAGGTGCTTATAATCAGTGCTCTTTCAGTAAAATGGTTCAACTATTGTGATATTTCATGTTAGAAACCATACAAGCTAATAACGTCTTTAAGTTCTTTGGCTGTCTTGTAGATGAAAACCTGAGACCATTTTGTCACTGATAAAACTAGCTAAAATAATAGTAAATTGCACACAAGGCTCACTATCACTAGCAAAAATGTACACTGCATACAATTTTTTCCCATCAGTAGCGGTAGTAGTGGTATTCAATATCTTGAATATAATAAAATCTATCTAGTATTTGCTATTATAAGAAAGATTTATAAACCTATTTCAATTTACATTTTTACTAATAGCACTCTGTTCCTCTATTGCTTCTTTCTACAAATAAAGGCTTAAAATTTGCAAATCTATTTGATACTAGAACAAAACTCAAAATCTAAAGCATGATATTACTAAACAAAAATCTAGAAATAGGTTTAATAATCTTATATATATGTACGGAAATCCTAGATGAATGTTACTATAAAGATATTTTCACTTACAGTGCCTTTTTTTAGAATGAACGTATTAATCTTTTCCAAGTCTTTACTAATGAAAGAGAAAAAAACACAGGAAACAAGGCAGGAATTTCAAATATTAGCATTTTCTCTTAATACTTGGGTAAACATCATTTACCCTATGAGTTTTACTGCTGGCTAGTTAGCTTTCAAAATGTATCGCTTAAATGTATCGCACAGGTACAGTGACAGAGGAGCTTCTAATATTAGCATGCTCTCAGTTTCCACAGAAACAGAGGAGCAACATCCAACATCACCAGCAGAGAGAACAGTCCTCTAAGACATTTCGATAGATAGATAGATAGATAGATAGATAGATAGATAGATAGATAGATAGATAGATAGATAGATAGATAGATAGATAGACAGATATTAGTCCCTCCAGGATTTCATAAGTTTTATTACAGAAATGAATGCAAATTCCATGTGTACTGTTTACTCTAGTTTGCATCTAGACTTTGTACTGTGTGTAATTCAGTAGAGTCTAATCTTAATAATAATCTTGTTTTTTGTGTTGTGTTGTAAGGGGGAAGTCTCCAGAGTGGTATAACAAAGCCTTTGGCCATATTTGTGCTGCTCAAGCAGCTCGCATTCGGAACTCCTTCCAACTTCTGGATCCTGATGGCCCCGAGACCAAGATCTGAGCCTGGATACGGAGTACAGCCTGGGGTCCAGGGTTTGAACTAGGATCAGGGATATTAAAAAAAAAAAAACAGGGCTGATATTAGGGTTTGTACCAGGATGACATTTAGGACTAGGGTTTGAATAATGATCAGGGATTGGTCGAGGACCAGGGACAGAAACAGGGTATGGATCAGGATTTGAATCAGGGGTTGGACCATTTGACAAACTTTATACGCTGCAACTAGTGGAGTTATATAAGAGAAAGGCGAGAAAGTAGTAAAGTGTTCATTTGAATGAGGATGTAAAGATGGACCTCTAGTAAGTTAATGCTGGCAATACAAGAAAGATGGAACTTTTATAGCTATAATGAAAATGCCTAAATAGACATTCTTGTGAAACACTGATGCTTAGATGGAAATAACCCCTGTGAAGGTATTTAATTCTCCATCTTATCCGAAATATCTAGTTCTAGTGCAAGTCAAGACATGTCTGGACCTGTGGTATATTCATCTAGAGGCAGTGAGTATTTGTGACTTAACGCTACCAGAAGTGTGTAACTCATATCTGATGGAAGTTATTTACTCTACAATATTTCCACAGGCATACGACTAAAGAAAGGCACTTATTTTTGGATAGTCTGAACTGCCAGCTTTATAGTTTTGTATGAGGAAAGCGGAATGATAATCGGAATTAAAGGCCAGAGAGAAAGTGATACGAGGTTCTGCAGCATCTCAGCTGTGCTTATCGATGCAGACATGGTGAACAAGATTAGCAAGATCTTTACATCTAGGCGCACATCTAATTCTTGCAGATGTCTGTCTGTTGAGCATAATACTGTACTAATACCCATAGATTAGGTTATGCTAAAGCATGCAATGCTGCGTTCACCATCAGCTCAGTAAATAAGGCAGATTCATTAAATGTCATTAAATCATCTGTACCAGTATATCATAATGTAAATAGTATAACTATTTCAGACTGCTTAATCCCAATATATTTGTATTCTGTGGTTCATTTTTACCCCAGTGAGCCACTTTAAATAGTCAGTGAATGAGAAAAAAAAACTGGTTGATTGGGAACGAAATTGAAGACAGCTCCAAAAAGCCACCAGCTGTGAATTCTTAGAGCTGGATTTGCCTGCAGATGTTTGTGCATACACCAATTCTATGTTAGCTCATGGACATTCATCCAAATAAGACTTTAAGTGGTTATTATTATTATTATTATTATTATTATTATTATTATTATTATTATTATTATTATTATTATTATTGTTGTTCTTGTTGCTGTTATTATTATTATTATTATTATTATTATTATTATTATTATTATTATTATTACTATTATTATTATTATTATTATTATTATTATTATTATTATTATTATTATTATTATTATTATGCTTCCATGCTATAAAATGTCTAGGACATTAATCCATTTCACTGCTTCTGAGAAGCATGTCTGTGTTCATTTTTAAGTACTGTATAGCTAGAACCAATTGTGTCACTGTATATACTGGCATGTGTATGTGAGAAATGTACATATACCTATTTTACAGTATATTTTGTACATACATTATGCTAATAGGCAGATTGATCTGCTTCTGTTGCTTATAGTTTGTTTTTGTTTTTTCTCGTGTCATATTGATATGTTGAAAATAATGCCATACCAAAATCTACACGCTGTTGGCTGCCTCTCCATTGGGGTGTGAGTGTCTGTGTGTGTACGTGTGTGTGAGATGGACGTGAGCTACATGACCGCGTATGTCACTGGTGTCAGGCTCCAAAAAAGTAGTTTCCAAAGCTGTAGAAAGAAGAAAGGTGCAATGAATACTAACTGAGAGGCTACATACAGCTAGTGGAAAAGCTGTGTACTGTGCCAAGCTGACCTGGGGGATTTGAAAAGCATCAGAAAGCTACGAGTTTACACTTCTGTGATACAGTTTGTTACCAGTGATACAAATATGAATTAAGGAAATACCATTATCATCTCATTATGATGATCAAGTAATCAAATGCTTTGCTTACAAGAAGCTGTTTCAAAGACTAAATGTGAATACACCAAGGCTAAAAGCTCTCCTAACAGGCAGCTAACAACAGGATAGTGGTATGTCCTCTATTCAGATAGCTATCAACCTTCAAAGCAGCACAAATAAAGCTAAAATGCACTACGCTTTATACAGTGAATATTGGATTTCCTGTGGTTCACAAAGACGGACAAGCTTGCTGAGATTTTTTAAATGGCCCAAGATGATTAGCTGTGCCATTCAACCTGTGGTATGCAACCTTACAGTGATATTCACATGGTGTCTTTCTTCTTTCTGTGCGCGAGTGTGTGTGTGTGTGTGTGTGTGTGTGTGTGTGTGTGTGTGTGTGTGTGTGTGTGTGTGTGTGTGTGTGTGTCTAACCATCTATTTGTAATAAATAAAATGAAACACACTGGAGTCGTGACTACTGTGTCAAGGGATAACCCAATAATTACTAAAATGATCATCACAGATATTTTGACATCATTATTTATAATAATAATTTCAAAGCAATTATAATTTCAGGTTTCATCAGCGTATTTTTTCCATTTTCTATTACATACTCTATGTCTCTATTTCTAAGCATGGACAAATCACTTTACACATTATTGGTCATCTTTAAGCACGATTTGACTCTATATAAATATGTATTAGTTTGAATAGAGTAATTAAAAATTAAAAAAATAAATAATCGGATGGTGTATACTGGGTAGTTACTAACCTTTATGTTACTCTCCTGGGATTACTGGACACAAAGCAATAATATTTCATGAACAGGATGCCAGTCCACACACACACACACACACACACACACACACAAACACACACAGAGAGAGCCCTATATTGCCCCTAGGCATAAATGCACATCCGTCTCGTGCCTTCTTGAATTAAGAATATGGTTTTATCTGCTTGCTTGTACATACTAAGCTTTAATAATAAGGTTTGTGCTGAATTTGGTCTTTAAATATCACTGTATTAATATATCAAACCAGGCTAATCATTCCTACTTGGAACCCTATCAAACGAGCAGTTACTCCATTCTGACACCTTCTTGTGATATTTCATATATTATTTGTGAAAATAAAATTTTCAATACATTTTTTATCACAAGTCTGGCTGGAAACAGGCTGGAAATGTTTTAATGCATTTTCACTTTATCGATAACACATCAGCAAAAAAAAGTGGCTGGAAACTTGCCTATTGTGTCTAGTACTTCTATATGTGCCTAAGTACTTCTATACATACTAGCTGGAATTTCTCCTTGTCCGCTAGAGGGCAGTGTTGAAGCATGAAACATGAAAACTGCCCCATCCTCCTGTGCCTTTCTATGAGATTTTTCAGGAACACGGCACCTAACAGGCTGCATGTCTGCAGGTGATCGCAGGTCATTGGTTAAAGCAGCATTTCTAAACGCCTTCTGTGTTTTCGAAACCAAGCTTAAGCGAAACTACTGATTAATCCAACCCCAGAGTAATACATCCAAACAGGCAGAGCTGGGTGACGTAGAGGACGTCCACAGGCGGTAAATCTTCATGGAGGTTCCTCCTGTCTTCTAATGCCAATTCTCTCATCATACAACAAACTGGATCACTAGGATCCACAAACCCTTTCAGACACTCAGCATGTGTGTGTGCTGAGGAAGACGGCAGTGTGTGACAGTCCAAAGTGTCTGAGATATTTTGACTTTGATTGGTATTAGATGAGATCAAATAAGAGATTTGCCTGGAGATACATGGGACTGCTGTGGACAGAACCACTTGGAGACCATGGCGGTAGCTTTAAACTGCTGTTGCTCTGGTCAGATTTGTGCTCGGGTCTCCATCACTAAACATTTGATGGCTTTGGCAGGAAGGAATTAGTGTTAAATCTATAATGAATTCAGAAATTATGCTGATTTATAAGAAGAAGCTCCTGGTTACACAGCTCCACTTAACTATATACTGCTGTAGAAAGGAAATTATTTAGAATCACACTCTCCAGTGTCACTCAGATGAGGATGGCTACCGTTTTGAGTTTGGTTCCTCTCAAGGTTTCTTCCTCATATATTTAATTATAGACTCTGTAATTTTTATATTTCTTTAAAGCTGCTTTGAGACTATGTCCGTTGTTAAAAGTGCTATACAAATAAAATTGAAATAAATTGAAATGATGAAGTATCATATTGATATTGATCAGGTAACACTCTGATCTGATAGTAACACGATTAAAATATGAGTGTTAAAATGTCCAGTCCTTGTAAATATGAAAAACTACAAAAATTCTATCACATGACCTCCATCTGTTAGCATTCACAGCTGTGTGGAGACACACTGGACGTCAAGAGGTCATATGGGGTTTCGCATAAATTTACACACATTTACATTAATATAGTTTTTAATGCTAATAGAAAAAACAAAGATATGCTTTTTGTTGCTATCGTAGTTGTATAAAACCAAAAGAAATAAGGGTGGCTTCATCCAGAAATTACGCTTTAACACTCCCTAAAAGTGAAAATAAATATAAACACTCACCATCCACTTTATTAGAAACGCCTATACGCATGCACATTTATGCAGTTTTCTGTAACTTTGATTGTTGGATGTTGGTGCCAGATGGGCTGGTTAGAGTATCTCAGAAATTGATAATATCCTGGGATTTTCACACACTAGTGATTATATAGAATGGGGCATTGGTGGCTCAGTGGTAGGTTTCTTGCCTATCATGTGGAAGGCCCGGGTTCAATTCCCAGCCACTGGATGCTGTGCCAGTCCCAATCCCAGAAAAATGGGAGGGTTGCGTCAGGAAGGGCATCCGGTGTAAAACATTTGCCAAGTTGTTGTGCGGACCAGTTGGTCCACTGTGGTGACCCCGAACAGGGAGCAGCCGAAAGCTAGTGATTATATAGAATGAAACTACTCAGAAACTACATTGACCTAATAGTTCCTCATGGGCCCTTGGTTGCTGTTGTAGAAAGGACACTATTTACATTTACATTATTTACTGTCCAGTGTCACCCAAATGAGGATGGGTTCCCTTCTGAGTCTGGTTCCTCTCAAGGTTTCTTCCTCATATCATCTCAGGGAGTCTTTCCTTGCCACCGTCGCCGCAGGCTTGCTCATCAGGGATAAATAGGGATAAAATAGTTTAGATTCTTTTTTTTTTCCACTCTCCTTTCTGTTTCTCTATTTTTGTAAAGCTGCTTTGAGACAATGTCCATTGTAAAAGGTGCTATACAAATAAATTGAATTGAAAAAAAAAAAAAAACCTTAGTGAGTGAATGACAGTTCTTTGAGTGGAAACACCTTGTTGAATAGAGAGGTCAGAGGAAAATGAGCAGATTTGTTTGAGCTGACAGGAAAGATATAAGGAGACTATAATAATCACTTTTTACAACCATGATGAGCAGAAAAGCACCTCAGTGTGCACATACATCAAACATTGTGGTGGATGAACTACAACAGCAGAAGAATACATCAGGTTCCACTCGTGTCAGCCAAGAACAGGAATTGAAGGCTGTCATGGGCACAGGCTCACCCTAACCAGACACAAGAACATTAAAATACAGGAAAAAACATCAGGGAGTCCAACACCTTAGCCACTAAGCTACCACATCCCCACATGTTTGTATGAGTTCTTATCAGCTCAAACCACCTGCTTATTCTCCTCTGATCTCTCTCATCAACAAGGTGTTTTAGCTGGCAGGCCCTCCATACAGGATTTTTGTTTTCTCACACCGTTCTGGGAAATTTTAAAGACTGATGTGTTTGAAATTCCCAAGAGATTTTATATAAGTAAATGGAATAATCAAACCAGCCAAGCTGATACAAACAACCATGCCATGAGTAAAATCACAGAGATCACACGTTGATATGAACATCTCTTGATAACTTGATTTTATATATTGTTCTGTTGCCACATGATTTGAACACAGCAGATTAGATAACAACATAAATGAGCAGGTGTACATGTGTTCCTAATAAAGTGGACAGTGAATGTATTGTGTATGTTTAATAATGCTTTCTCTCTTTTTTCAGGATTTAGAGCCTTTTCCTTGTTTTTTGAATTTTCAGTTTAGGTCCATGATGCAGTTGATCAACTTATTCATCAGAGTTGGATTGAGACTAAGCTTTCACACTACACATGTAACATGGTCACTCCTAACTACCACAAAGGATGGTGATCAGCTCACACTGGACCTTGTTCACGCCTGTACTTAGCACTGCTTACTAGTAATAAGATCACTCAAAGTTAATAGCAGATATAAATTAGGCCACACATGCAGTGCAGACCAGGCCTCTATATCCTGGTCACGGCTGTGGTCAATCCAGAGCCTATACTGGGAACACTGGGGATAATTTTATCACGACACACATTGAAATTCAAATTTTATTTGTCACATACACAATCATACACAGTACATAAATTTCAATTTATTTATATAGCACTTGGACATTGTCTCAAAGCAGCTTTACAGAAATATAAAAACATAGAATAAAAATTACAAAGTTTAAAACTAAATGGAAAAACTCATGGAGGCAAGGAAAAACTCTCTGAGATGATATGAGGAAAAAACCTTGAGAGGAACCAGGCTTAGAAGGGAACACATCCTCATCTGAGTGACATGTAGTGAAATGCTTTTTATGACTGTCCTTGGTTAAAAAAAAATAGAGCCAATTAAGTCTAATGTAAAAAAAAAAAAAAAAAAAAATTAATTGAGATACAAATAAAAATAAAATACAAATAAGATACAAGTAATGAATAGAGTGATTGCAGTGATTAGATCTGTATATGGGACAGTGATGTGGTATGAATGGAATGATGAATATGGATATAGAGTGTTAGATAATATTATATTACACATTATACATTGACCTCTAGGATCACTTTAGCATAGCCAATCTAACCAAACAGCATGTTTTGGGCAGTAAGAAGAAAACACAGAACCTAAAAAACTCACACGTACACAAGGAGAACATCCAGAACTGTTCCCTGACTAACCTGAGCTCAGGATGAAATTCGGCTCCCTGCAGCAGTGAGGTATCCGGGCTGCTCTCTACACCACTGTGCTCCCATCATGTAAACTGGCAATGAATTCAGAGCAGGTACTCACACCTATGTGCTGTGCAGTTTTCTGTTAGCATCAGAAACATAACAAAGACTGATCACCTCACGACCAGAGAAGCAGCTGCCAAATGCTGCGACTCATCAGGGAGGAAACAGAGATAGACTGACCAACACGTTTTTATCCAGCATGTTACAAAAACACACCAGTGGATGTTTAATCAGTGTTTAAAAAGACACCATATGATGTCCTTTAAAAATTCAGCATCCTTTTCACTTAACTAGATGCTAGTTAGCACGCACAGCAGCTAGAATCACATGCTAACACACACATCTTACCGCAGCATTTTATCCTGCAGTCTTATCTTTCTGGCACTGTCATATTTTAGCAACTATAAATGAAAAATTATAAAAGAAACTATTAGAGAGTATAATTGATTGAGTATTCATGATTGAGCTTCTGAAATATTCTTAGCATTAGCAGAATGCACAAAATGTTAACCATTACCCCTTAAATAGCACTTCTATGTGCTCAGTCCCTGTGCATTATGTATAAATGTATCCAAATCTGTATATATCTGTATTTTAACAGGAAAATATTGTATTTCATGTTGATATATATTATCAGTTGACCATATATTGTAGTTTATCTAGATACATTTAAGGTAGTTTATATCGTTAAGCCAAAATCTCTCTCTCTCTCTCTCTCTCTCTCTCTCTCTCTCTCTCTCTCTCTCTCTCTCCACACACACACATACTATGCGTAAATGACAGCAGGAGATGCACAGGGGAGAAGAGTCTTACTAATCAGGAGGTGTGTGTAATTCACTGGCCTGCACTTAACACTTTTTACCCCACTGAACAGGCACAGACAGGTCCTAAACAGCTGTGACACACACACACACACACACACACACATACACATACACCCACACAGTCACATTTGTAACACTGAGCTGCTCACATTTACACATAGCCTATAGAAAGCATTCACCCTGCAGTGATTATTTCTCTTGTGGCTGTACTGCAATGTCAAATTTAATTATATCAGTTTTTTTCTGCTCTTTCTGAAGTTATTCTCTATTGAAAATAAATGGAAATAAAGTATTTAGATGTCCTATAAAAATTAAAACTGCTTCACTGATAAATATTCACCCCCTCAGTGTGAATTGTGCTCGTGGAGATATTACAGATGTCTCGGTTGTGTCTCTATGAGCTACTGCACTGTGATTTTTGCCATTTTCTTCCACTCCTCAGTGCAACTTTTCTGTAACACTGCCAGTCTAGACGGAGAATGTTGATGATCAAATTTTTTAGGTTGTGACAGATTTTTAATTAGATTCAAGTCTGGGTTTTGACTCAGCCATTCCAAAAACACACAAGTCTTCTTCTCTCAGAGTCAGTCCTCTCTAGTGTTTGCTCTGTGTTTTGGCTCATTGTCCTGTTGGAAATTATATCTTCATCCTAAATGCAGATGTCTGAGTGACTGGAACAGCTTCTCCTCAACAATTTGCTAATATTTGGCTCCATCCATGTTGCTTGTTAGAGCAACAAGCTTCCCAGTTCCTCCTGCTGACAATCAGCCCCAGAGCATGATCTTATCACCGTGCTGCTCACAGGAATACAGTTTCCTGAGTTTTTGGCTTGT
Organism: Hemibagrus guttatus; assembly: GCA_033459395.1. Classification (NCBI taxonomy): domain Eukaryota; kingdom Metazoa; phylum Chordata; class Actinopteri; order Siluriformes; family Bagridae; genus Hemibagrus; species Hemibagrus guttatus. The sequence goes on from JAUCMX010000015.1 coordinate 7,345,228, forward strand.
ATCAAACATTATGCTGTGCCTTTAGCCCGATCGTCTCAACTTTAGCTTCATCAGATCACAAGATCGTTTTCCAAAAGCATTCAGGTTTTCTAACATGACCTTTCTGAAAAGTGGCTTCCTTCTGGCAGATCAGAAGATGAAGATGTTGTTGAGGTCTGCACTTTTATATCAGCCAGTAAGCTCTCTAACTCCTCCAGCATTGTGTCTGAACTGAATTGCTCTTCTTACCCGAGCACTCCTGGCCTGATCTCAGGAGTGTCTCAGTTGTGCCATATTTTTTCACTTTGTTATAGCAGTTTTTGCAGCACTTCTAGAAGGTTCAAATCTTTTTATAACCTTCTCCAGCTTTTAACCTCCTAACAACTTCATCTTGAAGCTTCACAGGCAGTTACTTGGTTTTTATTTTATTTGCTCGGGAAGTCAGAAAGAAAATTGTTGCAATACAGGAAAAAGAGAAATTATCACTGTGTTTGGGGGAATGTGGTGCTTAACGCGAGTTTCTTGCCTGTGTCTGCGTTTTAATCTTAGTTTATACCGTCTAATTTTCACCTTTTGTTTTAAAACTTTTTACTTGCCTACTGCAGTTAATTATCCTTTTTTTTTCTTTCGGGAGAAGCTTTCTGTTTTTTCAGTCTTCAAACATCAGTCGGAGGAAACCCACATCGGAGCTCTTCAATATCCAGGTTAAATTCACTTAAAGGTACGTAATCATTAAGTATGGCAAACATTCAGCTTGTACAGTGTGTGAGATGCAGGATGTTTAGCAATTCTTCCTCTGTCGTTAGCGTTGATTTTACTTGTGATAAGTGTATGCTGGTTAGTTTTCTGACGGAGAAGATATTAGCTTTAGAGGTGCGCATCCAGACACTAGAGAGGGTTAGCGATAGCGAAAGTAGTGTAGTGTTTATAGGGGAAAGTCTGGATGCCTTAGGTGGAGTCAGTACCCCCCAACTCTGGCATTAGAGCCCTCACAGCGGGGCGAATGGGTGACGACTCGGCAGCATAGCTGCAAAGCCAAGGCTAACACTAAGGCTTGTCCACGGGAGCACCACTCCTCTCAGCTTCACATGTCCAACAAGTACGCTCTCCTCAGTGAAGCAGCCGCTGAGAAACCTGAAAGAACTCTGGTTGTAGGAGACTCTATCTTAAGGCATGTGAAAGGGCTCCAGCATCACAGGTTAGGTGTATCCCGGGAGCCAAGGCGCCGGACATGTCAGGTAATCTTAGGGTCCTAGGAAAGTGTAGGTACTCGAAGATAGTCTTCCATGTAGGAGCTAACGATATACGCCTTCGTCAGTCTGAGGTTACTAAGAGTAATATTGTAGAGGTGTGTAAATTAGTGAAGGCGATGTCAGATGCTGTAACATGCTCTGGCCCCATCCCAATGCGACATGGCGATGTAGCTTACAGCAGGTTATGGTCGCTGAACTGCTGGATGTCCAGGTGATGCTCCAAAAACAATGTGGGCTTTATAGATAATTGGAGCTCTTTTGAGGGCAAGGCTGGCCTGTTAGGACAGGACGGTGTCCATCCCACTCGGGAAGGTGCTACTCTCATTGCTTGCAGCATAGCACTTAGAGCAGGTCTAGTTAATTGGTGACAATCCAGAGCCAGGACCAGGGAACAGACAAGCAGGCTAATCCAACCGTCTGCTAGCTGCAATGAGTCCCAGGGTTCACAACATTGAGATTGTGTCTGTTCCCCGAGCTAAACAAAAATGTTTTAACAATCAGAAAATTTGTTTTAGTAACCTGATTAACATAAAATAAGATCATAGTGAATGCACAGCCAGCACCTTTGATCTGAAGCTAGGACTGTTAAATATAAGATCTCTTTCATCTAAAGCACTTATTGTTAATGAACTGATTACTGATCAGGCATTTAATGTACTCTTATTAACAGAAACGTGGATCAAACCAAACGAGTATGTAGCATTAAATGAAGCTTGTCAAGCTTATCAACCATGTCTAACAGGCAGGGGAAGAGGTGTTGCAGTTATTCATGATGATAAGCTAGGTGCCACACAAAAACCCAGACATAAATTCAACACATTTGAGAGTTTATACTAACCTAACTGTCGATTCCACTAATTGTTTGGAATTCCTCAGTGAATTTGCAGATTTCATTTTAAACCTCATTGTTATTTTAGACAAAGCATTAATTGTAGGAGACTCCAACATTCATTTTGATAAGTCAGAAGATCCTCTGAGAACAGCAGTTGTACATAATAATGTAATAGGACTCACTCATAATGGAGGTCACACTCTGGATCTTATTTAACATTCGGCTTAAATATAGAAAACATAGTCACTCTTCCACAGTTGGAAGCTCACTCAGGCCACTATTTTGTTTCATTTAAAATGCGTCTTAGACACAAGATGCGCAATTTGCAACATCACCATATTAAGTGTACATTTACATCTCCTACTGCAGAGAGATTTTCCAATAGTCTCCCAGAATTATCACGCATGATTGGTTCGCTGTCTGATCCCACAGAACTTGATCAGGCGAATGATTACTTGGAGTCACTGTTTCGCAACAGATACAGATACTGTAACTCCACTTAAAAGGAAAATAATAAAAGAGAAGAAACTAGCACCCTGGTACAACACATGAGCTTTAAAACAATCAGATAGGAAACTACAACGTAAATGGTGTCAAACTAAATTGGCAATATTTCAGTTAGCGTGGAAGGAAAGCCTTCTGAGCTACAAACATTCTTAGTACTTCTAGATCAGCATATCTCTCTGCCCTAATCGAAGATAACAGAAACTATCCTAAATTTTTATTTAGTACTGTAGCAAAACTAACTAGGAGTAAAACCACTGTAGAAAAGCACACACCATCTATATGCAACAGCAATGACTTAATGGATTTTTTTCAATGGAAAATTGATAATAGGCAAAAAAAATTCAAACTATTAATTTAAAACCAAACTATTTCATAGATAATCCTGTAGATAATAGAACTATTTCTGATAGAATGCTTTACTCCCCTTCAAGAGCCTGATTTAATTTCACTAATTTAATTTTCAAAACTTTCAACCTGCATGCTAGATCCCTTACCCACATGTTTCCTTAAACAGATATTACCAGTAGCTATGGAATCCCTTCTAAAAATGATAAATTCTTCCCTTAGCGCTGGCTATTGCCTAAATCTTTTAAACCAGCGGTTATCAAACCCCTGATTAAAAAACTGGACCTCAACCTCTGTCAGCTGTCCAACTATAGGCCAATATCAAACCTGCCCTTTATCTCCAAGATTGTACCATATTTTTGTTTCTGTAGAAACGAAGATATGTTTTTGCAGAATGGTGAAATGTTAATTACTTGCTTATGAAGTTATAGTTTTTTACTGTGTATTTTTTAAATATTAGGACAGTAAAAATGACGTACACTGTTTCTTTATTTAGGGAAATGTGATGTATGTACTATGGTGATATATTATTTTGGATTTTATAGTCTTTTACTGTTGCTATTTTACCATTTTTTACTTTAATTTTCACAAAAATTTTTTACAGTGTATGTCGAGCTGAACAACTCCTGGAACAACTCACTGATCCCAAGAGGAGTCTCACTGAGCTTTCACAAACACATGATGACATCTACTTCCTTCAGGTAGCACTCGCTGTAGTGACGAGTCCTATTTTGTAAAAATCAACCTGCTTTTTAAAGTTCCTATCTGAAATCTATCTGTACCATAATATTAACATGCAGTTCAGTTTATACGTTATGTGCCAAAACACAACAAACTGCGATGCACTGTGTATTGTGACATCAGTGAGCTGTGGCCACCCATGACCCTGTTCACCACTGTTCCTTCTTTGGACCACTTTTGATAGATACTGACCACTGCAGACTGGGAACACCCCACAAGAGCTGCAGTTTTGGAGATGCTCTGATCCAGTGGTCTAGCCATCACAATTTGGCCTTTGTCAAACTCGCTCAAATCCTTACGCTTGCCCATTTTTCCTGCTTCTAACACATCAACTTTGAGAATAAAATGTTCACTTGCTGCCTAATATATCCCACCCACTAACAGGTGCCATGATGAGGAGATCATCAGTGTTATTCACTTCACCTGTCAGTGGGCATAATGTTATGCCTGATCGGTGTATATACTTACTCAAAAACACAAAATATATCACTAATCAAGCAATTAATGTGTCAGGAACAGCTGGACAGTTCCCTGCCAGGCCTGGAGAGGGCGCTGGCAGGTGACTCTTGAAAGCCTGCTTGTCTGTGTGTTTCCCTGCCCATTGTTCTCATTCCTGATTGTGTCACCTGTATCCAGTTAACCCTAATGTTTAGCCCTATAAATAGGGATCCTTTTGCATCTGTCTTTGTCGGTCATTGTTCCATGTTCTGTCTGTGAAGTTTTGTTTTATTAGTGTCATGTCTTAGAGTTAGGTTCGTCTTCCCCCTGTATTGTGTGTATGAGAATAAAGCAGCGCTTCGCTGAATCCCGCATATGGGTCTATCTTCCACGGCGTGCAGGCGTGTGCACGCAGCACCACGCCGGTCCGGGTTCAAGCCCCACATAGGACGGGGGCGCCCGGACGTGACTAATGAAGCTAACACATTATAGATCAGACAAATTAATGTAAAGCTTTTAAATATTTTGCTTTTGTTCTAAATTCTTCAGAGATCGGTCATTCCTGTCTTGTTCCTCACCTCAAGTAGACATGGAAGTAGAAAAACACAAAATATGTTTCGAAATTGGAAGAAAACATTCTACACAGACACGAAAAGCCACTGGACTGATTGTGTCTGTGGACAATTTGGGTGTGTGCTCACTTGGCGGCTTTCAAGAAATTTGTGATTTGAGATTTGTAGATCAGAAACTGACGTGCATGAGGTGAGGCAGGGGGTGTTCTCTATCAGAACAACTGAAGCTCATGAAATCATCCATCTGGAATCGAACAATCAGACAAGGTGTAAAAAGTGACTGTGTACTAAACCTTTTCACACCGAGGTATCTTTTTGACACTCTTACTCTAAAAAGACATGCCCAAATTAAAATGACAATCTCAGCAACTAGTCTCAGCAAGTTGTATCTGAATAATTCTGGTACCAAAATAAAGGTAACACATGTGAGATTGCTGCAGGAGTGTTAGAATAAGTACATATTACATATATATTACCAGGTCAGAGTAAGAGTAGATGGAACACAGCAAAACTTCAATAAATCCGTTATATAATCTCTCACCATTAACTGCTACAAGACTTATATCTCTGCTATCTATTATGTATCAACGATGTTATAGAGAGGTTTTTGAAGAGGAGTGTTTAAGCAGACTCTCCAAATTGGCCATTTTGTCGCACTTGTGCCATTTGAGGTTTCTCAGGTACTAAACTATAAAACTTAATGTATTTGATTTATTTGTCACTTATTCCATATATAACTGTTTGGGGTTTATTTTGGAAATCAACCTCCACCCCATCCCACATTCCCCTACACCCCCTATTCATATAAAACCCACACAAAGAAAATTACATTTGACTCCAACTGCAGCATATTTATTACAAATACATATTTACAAGTAGTGCAACAGCACAAAAAATGTGAATTACAAAACAACAACACTAACTACACGAGTTACACTAGTGTGCGTCATGCCACAGCTGGAAGCAGTCCTGGTTTGAAGTGAGGCACAAGACGGACACGGCACTTCCAAAAATAAACAGATCACTAATTCTGCACCAAATCAAAAGCTAATCCATAATAAACAAGTGTTTACATACCTTTCAGATGATATAAGGTATTCCTGTTCACTATTCATGTGGAGGACAAAAATATTAGCCCTGCTAATATTTTTGGATTTCAACGCCTATGGAAACGCCTATGGAAACGTTACAGCCAGTAGAATCAAATGGCAGGCCCATAATCCATAAAAGCAGAAAATTTTGTGTTGGCCAACTGCATTCTTTGTTTTGTAAGCCTTTCCTAGAAAAGGAAATGAGCCGAGGCCACAAGAAATGATTTTATCTAGCGACACAGACATGGGATTAAATGAAATAAATGGAGCTTTGTACTGGAATATGATTTATGATGGTGAAGCAGCAGAGGTAAAAGCTAAGTCAGCCTTTACCGGGTTCAGTGAGTGTTGGTCATCCTAATGCTGTTGGACTTTGCAGAATCTCAGCTTTCAGGCCCAAGATTGTTTTCGTAACATGTCGCTTGTGTCAGTTTTGCGGCGAACGCAATGTTTACATCTTTTTTCTGTGTACTCGTGTAGCCGATTGGGGTTGGAATTTTGTTTTGTTTTGTTTTGTTTAGCTGGAAATGGGCTTGGTAGTCCTATAGCTGAGCTTCTTCCCCATTTTCTGCTATGTTGTGTGTGTAGATACATTCAGGCTTCGTATGCTTGAGAAAGGATTTATGATTTCTGCCCTGTCCTGCCCCCGGTACCGGGGAAGCTCGGTTTTCACAGGATTTGTTCTTTATTGCAATACTGGTTATTGATGATTGGATACAAAACACCAGCAGGTGGCATAACTTTGCAAATTGTTTTGAACTTAACAACACTGTTGATCTTTGGATTTTATTTATAGCGCTGCTGCCACACAATTGTCCGATTAGATAAATGAAGTTTGACATGGAAGATGGGAAACTACAGATCAAAACTAAGAGATGCAGGTTGTTAAACACTTACAGTAAGCTCTGCAAAGACAGGTCCAGAGGGGCTAAACAGTCTGAAAAGTGAAACTAGCCTAAACAGTCTGAAAAACACTTTCTTTCAGATCTGCTCACAGGAAAAGACCAGAAAACACTGGAAGATAAAAGAGATTCAATGGCTTAGGAGAGGAAAAAGAGAAGTACAGACATGAGCTTTGTGGATGTAACCTTGAGCAGCACATATTCTCTCAGGAGATAGTTGAAGACACCAGTATCTGAAATTAAAGTGCTCTTTTTAGTGCGAGACAGGTAAAGTTCTTTTATGTTTTTGTTTTTTTTTAATTTTATACTCAATTTTATGAACTATTTCTGTGACATGAAGCAATTGAACTGGTGTCCTATAGCAAGTTGCCATAATATTTGGCTGGTGATCGCTGATGTAACTTGTATTTTCTTGTTCTCTTTACTTAAAATAAAGTGCATAACATAACGGCCTTGACAACATTGCACAGCAGTTCTGTAGATATGTGGAATGAAATCTTTTGTAGTGTTTTTGTATTTCTTATGTCCGTTTATGTGGATCTTGACTGCGGATCATGTCCTAAAGCCTGTGCATTGTAAACCCGGATGAGTTGAATTTACTTTAAAAATTTGAAGAAACCGGTTGCCTTAAAAAAAAACTAAGTAATGTGTACTCAAAAACTTGAGTGAATTTAACTTAAAATTCTCAGCTCTTCCAACATCTATCTTAAGTTCTAGGTACTTAAAAATATATATTTATTTAACTTAAAATCTGTCGTTATATTAATGACTTCTTCAGTTACTAGACTTGGAATATTGAAGTTCAATACACTAAATTCCATACATTGAAATAATGTGTAATATAAATTACTTTGTTCAATTACTCTACTCTTTTTCTTAAGTAAAACTAAGGAAAGTTTTTCATTCAAAGCAGAAAAATCTGAAAAAACAAATAACTATAGTAATTTTTTTGTGTTTTATTCCAAATATAAAACATTCCAAATACAATAAGACCAAGGAATATTACAACTCAAGGCTGATAGAGACCTTGTAAATCAGCATCAAATCAAAATCAATAAAATACAATAAAAATACATTGCAAACATGAACAACAGTGAATGTTTTAACATTGCAACATTACAAACAAACAACTTGGTAATAGTAACATAATAGTAACATAACCATTACCTTTTACAGCGCAGGCTGGTTTTTCAAAGACTGAATTTTTGGTGCCAGCTCACCTTTTCCTAGGTTGAGCATCACCTGCTGAATTAAGTGAAAAGTGTTTTTCATACACTTAGAGTAGTCCAGCTGCAAGGCATAAATTAGCCCAAAAAGCACACAGAAGGCCTGAGGCAGTTTGGTCAGTTCCTCCATCACCAAACTCCCTTCCAAGATGATTGTCACTTTGGATGGGTTTAGCTGAGGACTTTCCTGGTCTATGCAGTGGATTCCCACTGTAGCTTGACTGTATGCCTCATTGTCAGCTACATCCTAAAAAAGAAAGAAACAGATTGACAAGGAGAAGACATTATCATGCTATAAAGTTAATACTTTGTTGTACACCAAAACGTATCTCCAACTGTATAAGGAAAAGAATTATACAATATAAACTACATCACGGTTAATTAAAAAAGGACAAAGCCAAAGTCTTAAATTAACTTTGACAACTGCCATATTTAAAACTGTACATAGCACCATGTCTTAACCAGACATAACTCTAATAAATAATAATCATTTTCATGCTAATCTGAAAGTTTGATTAGCATAAAAATGATATTTGTGTGAACTGTTACTTCTAAGAACCTTAAAAGAAATAGACAGTTACTCATGTAATTTGACATGTTCATGGTTTAAAGACAGCTAGTAAATAAAAACCTGAAAAGAGTATACATTGTTACCTATTATTACTATTTAAAGTATTAATAATACATTGGAATCAGAAAACAAGATGCATCAAATCATGACCCTCTGAATCGTCATCTAATCGAACTCTGAGGCAAGGGAAGATTCACAGCTCTAAAAGAGAAGATTTTTCAACACAATAATCACTTACAGAGCAGGTCTTGAAAAATGCAGGAGGATCATCCCCTAAAATGATTGGCAGCCCCCGAAGACAAAGACATCTGATGTCTGTTGGTTCAGAAGTCTGAAAGAAACAAACATATATTGTACAGCACAGTTTGCTTGAGATAAATGAATGTGAGTGTATGAGTGTGTGTTTGCATGTGTGTCTGTGAGTGTTTGTGTATGAGTATGTGTGTGAGAGTGTGCGTTTAAGTGTATGTACTGTGTGTTTGTATGTGCTGTGCGTGTATGAGAGAGTAAATGTGTATGTGAGTGTGTGTGTTCTTTGTATGAGTGTGTGTGTGTGTGTGTGTCCAAGTGTATGTGCTGTGTGTCTCTATGTGAGAGTGATTGTGTATGTGAGAGTGTGTGTGTAAAATGTTTAAATAATTGTGCTCTTTTTTCACAATTATGAGGGCAATAATTACACCTCCACAGCATATCTCTGTGTGACCTACAGAACAAAACAAGATAGTTTACAATTAGAGAGTTATGGGCCTAAATAAAGCATGAGTAATTTGTATGTAAACCATTAATTAACTGAACATAACGTGTAAAAAAATATATATATCCTGGCCACAAAAAAAGATTTTGTTTCCACAATTTAATTATAATTGTAAAATTATGCTTTCTTGATAATTTAATTATAATTGTATATCATGCTTTCTTGATAATTTTGCAGAAATCCCTGTGCTTTTGCACAAGACAAAACCATTCTGAAGTAAAATGTAACTTAAATACACTTACCAGATTCGCTTAAAATGCTCGTCCTCAGGTGGAAACGCGACGTAAGTTGATGGGCAGGTGGTAATACAACAATTTACAGTCCTTACATGTTATGAGAAAAACTTAATAAAACCTTGCGTTTGCCGCACGCAATTGTAATCTAGCACGGCAAAATGGCGGCCTACCTCACTGACTCCGCAGCACCTAGCTATCGAGTGTAGAGGCATGGTCAATACAAAACTTCATTATTTTTAGTTGATATAAGTTAAAGTTTTTCACACATTCAAACATTGTGTAATCTACTTATATTTAATATTAATGCAATCAAACTTAAATAAGTTAAGTATATTGTAATAACATTTTTTAATTGGATTTTAAATCAGTGTACAGTTATAATGCTAAAGCTCTACTGTATACAGACATACAGAAATGAACGCTATACTGCAGAGTTACTTATTTAATTTTTCTTTCTTGTGATTTCTTTTATCCTGCATAATTTGCATAATAACTTACCTGAGGGCAGTGTAACATCAGGTATTAAGTCAAGAAGCTTTTGTTGTCATTTCGCGCATATATAGCAGACGCAGTACATAGTGAAATGAAACACCATTCCTCCAGGACCACGGTGCTACATACAACACAAAACTACATAAAACAACACAGAGATAAGGACTAAAAAGTAAGTTAATCTAGCCATATAAAATGCATAGTGTGCAAACTAGTGCAAACAGGGTAAGAAATAAAATAAAATAGCACTGACTAGTATACAGTCTGTGTGGAGCATTGTGCAAATTAAAGGAGGCTTGTAAACATGTACATATATGATAGCAGCAGCTGGTAGAAGCATTAAAGGGTGATGTGCAAAAACTGCATTTAAACAGCATTAAAGTGTAATGTACAATGAACATAGCAGCATCGAAAAATGGTGGTGGTGTAAATATAGATGTAAATTGAATATGAGTGTGTCTTTGTCTCAGTTCATTTCTGAGTGTTGAGGAGTCTGACGGCTGGTTGTGAGGCCCAAATGCTTCTGTACTTTATAGTGTGTGTGAGGGGTGTGTGGGGTCACCCACAATGCTGTTAGCATGTATTATAAATATTTGTGATTTTATTTCAGCCTTTATAATAATAATAATAATAATAATAATTATTATTATTATTATTATTATTATTATTATTATTATTATTATTATTATTATTATTGCTTATATTTTTTCTGCTTATAATATTGTTTTTTCAGGGGGGCACGGTGGCACGGTGGCTTGGTGGTTAGCACGTTTGTCTCACACCTCCAGGGTTGGGGGTTTGATTCCCGCCTCTGCCATGTGTGTGTGGAGTTGGCATGTTCTCCCCGTGCCTTGGGGGTTTCATTCGGGTGCTCCGGGTTCCTCCCCCGGTCCAAAGACATGCATTGTAGGTTGATTGGTATCTCTAAATTGTCTGTATTGTGTGAGTGAATGAGAGTGTGTGTGTGCCCTGTGATGGGTTGGCACTCCGTCCAGGGTGTATCCTGCCTTGATGCCCAATGACGCCTGAGATAGGCACAGGCTCCCCGTGACCCGAGAATAGATTGGATAAGCGGTAGACAATGAATGAATATTGTTTTTCCACAAATTGTATCTTTCGACTCAAAACGACAAAGCGAGTCACATGCTTTATCACCTTCTTTACCAGTTTCTTATCAATGCACTACACAGCCGCTCTTGTCTGTTTTTGTTTATAAAGTTGTTTTTAAGTCTGTGATCTTTAAGATTGTGTGTGTGGAAGTCAATTTTATTTTTAATTAAGAACACAGATTCTGTAGTAGAGTTTATTAAGTGTATTCATCAAGTATATTTTCATCTTTAAACACTGGGCAAATTTATTTCTTTCTATTAATTTGTAATGTAATTGATTTAATACACACACACACACACACACACACACACACACACATATATATATATATATATATATATATATATATATATATATATATATATATATATATTGAAGTTTACAAGACGTTTTGTTATATAAAGTTTTTTTAAAACACTGGCTGATGTTATGGATGTTTGAATATGTTTGATTTGTTCTTTTCTTTACTGCATGTGTTAATTTGTAAGCAAAACAATTGATAAGTCTTGTATGAGGAAAAAACGTGTTTTTTATTTGTTAATTACAAACACAGTAATAATTAAACATCAAAATGATAAATTAATATTAGATTAACACACTTAATATTTGGTGTTAATAAAGGAGAAGCCATTAAACTCCTCTTGAATGGACTGGATGAAGAAGGAGTGTTTCCCACGAGAAATCTTGGGCTTTTCACAGGTGAAACTGGCTTTAAAGTTATTGATGTCCCTCTTCGATGTTATCTGTGGTTGAAATGGAGGAGTGATTTTCCTCTGTTCCAGCCGTGACCAATTGATCTTTTTGAAGAAAGGATGACATTTTATGGCTTTTTCCTTGCCCTGGGACACCACACAGCCGAGACGATCCATGGGATTCTTCCTCAGGAAGGCTTTGAGGATGCTCACCGCCTTTTTGCTGAGGTTTGATGGATAATGCGGTTCAGCATTGACGATGGACTCGAACATCGTCTCCTCATTGTCATCATGAAACGGGTCGCAGCCTGTCATCATTTCATACATGAGCACACCTAGGGCCCACCAATCCACCGACATGTCATATTCACAGTCCTGTATTATCTCCGGTGCTATGTAGTAGGATGTGCCACAAAACGTGCTGGTAGTCTTGCCGTCTAATATGCCCTCCGCGCACAAGCCAAAGTCAGCAAGCTTGCAGTGGCCATCGGCATCTAGGAGGACGTTTCCGGGTTTGAGATCTCTGTGAATAATCCCGTTGCGGTGGAGGAACATGAGGGCACAGGCGATCTCAGCAGCATAAAATCTGGTGCGGGGTTCATCAAACCCACACGAACGGGAAATGTGAAATGCAAGATCCCCTCCATTCACAAATTCCATTGCGAAGCACAATGCTTCGCTGGTCTGGAAGCTGCAGTAGAGGTGGGTCAGGAAGGGGTGTTCACTGGCCAGAGCCAAGATCCGTCTCTCCATAAGGGTGCAGCTGATGGATTCCTGTTCCCAAATTGTGTCCTTCTTCAAAATCTTCAGCGCATACACCTCATCAGTGCCTTTGAGCTCCGACAAAATCACCTTCCCAAATGTACCCTTTCCAAGTACACTGAGGAAGCTGAAGTCCTCCAGGCTCTTTCTCTCAGGCTGTAGCTCCTCGTCCTCTCTGTTAACCTCTGAACTACACTCATTCAGGGATGAGTGTAGCTGAAGCTGAGGTGCTCCATCTTCACTGCTCTTTTCTAATATCTGTACACTATAATAGAGAAATAACCACAGCAGAATTAGCACTTTTATACATTGAAACATTATTTAGGTTTTGATCTAACACTTCCACACTCATGCACATAACTGAATGCACATAACTGGGTGTGATGACACTATGAGCTCACATTGTTGAGAAATGAGTTTTAATTTTCTAAAGCTACAGCTAATCACATGAACTGCACATGGGACCACATTTTGGTACAATTTTCCCTTAAATGTGATTGTTATTATTCCTACTTTACCTTTCCAGAGAGATGGCCTTTACTCCATCAGCTACTCCTCGCTTCACTTTGCTTTTCTTATTCTGTTCAGGACAACACAAATACAACAAGGATAAGTTTGTTCACATAATCACAACACAAAAGCAGAAGTTTTACTAATGTATTATAAAAAAAAATTCAGACACAGTGTAGAGAAAAATCATCCAATCTTACCCGTCTCAAACGACGCAAGGCGGTCAGTGAGTTTCCCATGACAGATTGATCTTCGTGTAAAAAGATGATCACAAACGAAACGAAGTCAATACAAACACTGTAAAACTGAATAAACGCTGTAGAACTACAAATACACACGGTGTAGGACTACAAACACACACGCTGTAGAAGTAGAAATACACACGCTCTGAAGGACTGCAAATACACACGCTGTAGGACTGCTAATGTTGATATAGAACTCCTAATGGTCACTCTGGCTACAATGATTCTGGAAGGTCAGAATCAGAATCAGAATCAGAATCAGAATCAGAATCCGAAAAGTTTTAATTGACAGGTACAGCAAAGGGTTCGCAAAGAGCACTTTACAGTACTAGGAATTTGTCTTGGTGTCAGGTGCAAAACATATACACAGATAAAATTTTAAAATAATAAAATAAACTATAATAAATGAAATTAAATAAAGCTGTTAATATGCTATAATAAATTAAATAAAGCTGTTAGTAAATAAATAACTAAATAAAGTTTTTCTGTATCTTGTTCTCCTCTGATGTATTTAGTGCAGTTTAGCTGCAGAGAATAAAAAGCTTCAGGAAAAAAAAGTTGTTGTTTGTTTTATTTTGCATTTTTAATATTTTAAAAAATTCCACACAGGTGTCAACATGTTTTACGTATTTTGTTCCTCATATTCCTTTTTTAACTGCTATTATTTTTACTACATTCCTAATGAGAATTGTTTATTTCATTTACTGTTCACGTAATTGTTTTTATAGTGTGTCATTTTTAATTAATACTCTAATAACTCTCCATTTTTATCAAGGTACAAATCATACTGCAAGGAACTGTATATTTGGTTCTTAAATAAACTGACCCATGAATATACTGTATATATTAGAAGCATTTTCTTTTGGTTTTATAAAAATTGTTATATCCACTATGATATATTTTCACAGACTGCAAAGCTGCATTTGGAAATATTAATCAAACGCGACTCTAAATCTAAAAGAAAAGTCAAAAAGCTGGTCTTTCAATCACATAAGGGAACACACACACAAAAGTTTCAGTTTTGATTTCTTGAATTAATTAAGGCAATTATTAATGATACTTTACATTAAAAATAAATAGTTTTTAAACAAGTTGCTCAGACGAATCTAGTGAAGTTGTTGTTTTGTAAACCAGCAGCATGTAAAGGTTCATGCAATTAAAATGTAAAAAAATGGAGAGTGTCATCTTAGTGTTTTTGAATGCTCCTTCCTCCCACAGTCATTCCTAGATTTCAGTGTTTATTAATGATTTTATTTAATCTTATTCCCTGAAATGTACACAAATATAATCATTTAGAAATGAATGATGTGTTTTATGTATTGAATAAACACCAGAAATAGGTTTCGGTATTTAGCTTTAGCACTCGAAGTTTTCAGTTACATTTACCTGCATGTTACAAAAATGTTCACACACACTGAAAGATTGTAAAGAAACTGCTGATTTATTGTAATTTTTGTCATGCTTATAAGCAAATCAAATGAGATGAATCAAAGTATAAGGATAAAATGAGTCTTACAGTAAAAGTCTGGGGTCATAAGGTGCCTCCAGCACAAATCTGCTTCCTGCATCCAGGTCAGTAAATGACTTTAATTCATGCATGTTAATTCATTACAGTAAATGCTAAGTGTGCACAGTGTACTCCGTCAGTGTACTCAGTGAGTGTTTTCTCTTCTCATATAAATCTCATATAAATGCATCATTGTGACATTTAGGCAGTGCTGCTCTTTAAATTTGCTATGCATTCTCACTCACTTGCAGCTTTATAATGATGAATGGTGGAAAAAGTCTTATCTCTGTGACTGTAACTGCGGCATGGTTGTTGGTGTAAGATGGACTGGTTTGAGTAGTTCAGAAACTGCGTTTCATTTGTTATTAATAAAATGGCATAACCAGGCAAATGTCAAAATAAATGCTTTACTGAATCCTCAAAGCACAAGCTCAGATGCAGTGTGCATGTACACATGCTTTCAGTTTCCAAAACAAATTGACATTAAACTTAAAACGGTCAATCTAACACATAGTTGGAAGGTCAGACATTTAAAATCATATTCCAAAAAACAAAAAAAAATGTATACCTTCTAAATGAACCTTTACATTACATTTCTTTTTTAACGTCTATTCATAACATCTTATCAGTAACAGTACTTGACTGTATTACTATATTGCCCAATAATAACAACAGGTCGTATCAGCAGCACAACACAAATATTGTGTGCACATACTGAGCAGAGATTTGAGGAAGAAATCCTCAACGTGCAGAGTGCAGGCAAAATGGTGGCAACATATAAAACTGTAACTAATCCCCACACAAAAGGAGAGGCTTGGTCAGTCTGTGTCTATTTGTATGTTTTTTTTTGTGTGTGTATCTTGTCAGTAATACAACACTAAGTGTACCTCCATGAAAGTGTTTTAAAAAGCTATGAATTGAGTCTTGTAAAATCACTCAGTGAGGTGACTGTTGAGCTTCAGAAGCATTTGGTTCTCCAGATTTTTGTACTCAAGTCGTGATCTTTTGCCAGTGAAGAGAACACCTGCATGACTAAAGAGTCTTTCACATGCTGCAGTTGCTGGGAGAATTGTGTTGAGTCTCAGGAAAAGAGTGCAAGAGCTCATAGCTCATGTAGACGGGCATGCAAGCTCTCTAACCTCTGAGTTTCCTGTCTTTATCATGGATGCAAAGAAGTAATCCTCATCAGAGCAAGTCTCATTTGCAGAAGAATCATTTTCTCTGCTCTCTCTTGGCATTGAGGTGATTTCTGATGTAGTCAAGTCCTGTGTAAAAAAAAATATATATGTGATTTTAAAGTTTCCATTCTCCAGAAACTCACTACTGACAATACAAACCATCAAGGCTAACCTATCTAAATAGTAGCCAAAGAATTCCCTCCTGAATTAATGAAGATTTATTAATGGCTTTTAAGATGCTCTCTTCTTTTGTCCAGCCTGTACTGAACTTCGGCAGGAGGATGGAGGCAGCAATGCACTGTGGGTCCTTCATGACATCACATCACCCAAAACACTTCTGAATGCCATGCTGTATGGATCTTAAGGAGTGGTCCACAGACTTTGCTGATCGACTGAAGCCTCTTCAACTTTTCCTGCATCTGGTAGAGAGTCGTCAGCAGGAAACCTATGTGGACAGATGATTCTCCTTGGAGGACATTTAGGGCCATAGAAATTGACTTCATAACTGCAGCATATTCCCCCAAAATGCCCAATTCAGCTTGATTGAACCTATAAAAACACAGATAATCAGAATACCTGTGAGATCAGTAAAATATCACAAAGTCTGTCACAAAGAAACAAACATGCAGCGACAAGTTTTGCTCTATTACTCTTTTAAAATAATAATTCAGTTTATTAACCACCATCTACACACCCAGTCTCCAAAAATTGAAATTGAGCTATTTTATGCAACAACCAGAATTCAGATATATTTAAGACAACATGTTAATAGCAAGTGTATTTTTTTATAACATACCCCGCCAAACAGCTTACAATTTGATTTTTAATACTGCACATACATTGTGGTTCACACTCTCTCCTGTTTGCTTTTGGATCTGAAGCACTCTTTCTACAGCAATGTAGTAGGAGCTCCAACGTGTATCATTGGGTCACAGGAACCGGAGATTGCATTCACGCTCCAGTGCCTCAGTTGCTGAGGTGGACCGGCTGCTTTTATTCCACAACGCCTGGCATTTTCCTAAAGCAGACTGAAACAACTTCCTGCATGTCTGGCATCAGCAGTGGACACAAGATTCAGGAGATGGAATGCACATCTGTGATGTGGAAATTGACACTCAAGGCCTGTGTTGTCAGCCAAGATAGCACCAACATCTGGAAATTCAGCCTCTTCATCATAGTCATCTTCTTCATGTTTATCAAGTGGGCATCCCTGTCCTACACCAGATCCTCACAAGACAGTTACTTTCAAGTGTCATAACACTTATTTTTATTTAGCATAACATTTGCTTTTTCTAGAAATATTTTTGTTTTAACTCAGCAGATGCTAGAAGAATTGTTTGCTGGTGGCCAGTATTGTATCCTGCAATCACAAGTGGAAACAAGCAGTCCTCAGGTAGGATAAATTGTCTTTTTTTCTTTATAGATATTAGTGTTCACATTTAAGTTGTATTGTCTTTTATAGCTTCATGAGCAGTCATGATGTCTGCTTCATCACCAGTGTGGAAAGCAGTGAAGATGAGTATGTCCCTGACTCTTCAGATAGTAGCTCAGATGAAAGTACCTGCAGTTTACAGTTTCACTTTGTGACAGGAATGCCGAGACAATAATTAAAATATTTTCTTTAAGCAGACCTATCACTGGTCAGTTCAGTGCTGTAGATGCCAATGAATCTGAAGTTGTACCTAACCAGTCAAATGCTGTTGTTGTCAGAGGAGAAGCCATAAGGAACAGGTTCATGGCACTGTTCTTCCAACATTCTGGCCAACATCAGCAAAATGTCAATTTGATGGCATTAGAGACAGGAAGCCTTGGGGTATTCAGTGTAAAGATGAATCTATCTATCTATCTATCTATCTATCTATCTATCTATCTATCTATCTATCTATCTATCTATCGATCTATCGATCTATCTATCTATCGATCTATCGATCTATCGATCTATCTATCTATCTATGAAGCAGTGCGCAGACTGGCTGGGTACCTCGATTAGTGAGCAAGGCTGGGAAATCTACAAGATATTCAGCTTGATGGAAGGTGAGAGAAATGATCCATTCAAAGTTTTGGAGAAATTTGCCAGCTATATAAGGCCGAGAAAGAATAAGAGGATAGCCAGACACTCTTTTAAGCAAAGAAAGCAAGCGACTGCTGAGAGTTTTGACCACTATGTGAAGGACTTGAGACTTATACTAATGGATTGCGAGTTTGCCGATCCAGATGACATGTTGATTGATGCAATAATCGCGGGTGTCGAGAAAAGCACATCCAAGAAAGAAAGTAGAAGGCTTAACGCTGACAAAATCACTTGAAATCGCTCAGCAATTTGAACTTTCACAGAAGCAGATTCAATAGTCAGGGATAGAAGAGTCTCAAGCGCGAGCAGTGCATGTGAAAACAAAATACCAAGCGGAGAACAAAACAGCCTATCAAAATAATCAAACAAAATATGTTCAGAAAGACATGCATGTAAACCGGACTAAAAAGTGCACAAGTTGTGGCAAAGACCCACAGCACAAGTGGAATCAAGGAAAATGCCCAGCAAAAGGCTCTGTCAGTTCCTACTGTCACAAGCCAAACCACTGGGTGCCAGTATGTCGCAAAAGATCCGTCAACACAGTAAGCGTTGAGGAGGAATCAGAAACTATAGATGAGGAAATTCTCAACATTAATTTCACACAGGCAAAGGATGTAAGTATTGACAAATGGACAGCAGACATTAAAATTCTGTCACAGGAAGTGCCATTCAGAATTGGTACTGGTGCAAAGTGCAATATATTGACTTTGAGTAATTATCAGGCACTTATGCACACTGGTGAGCTTAAACGTTCACATCGAGTGATGTAGTCATACTCCAAACACAAGCTGAAACGAGTAACAGCAGTTGATCTCCGGATTAAATACAAGAGTGCTACTGTAATAGCAGAGTTTGAGATTGTGGATATCTCACAAGAAAACGGGCTGAGTGGCGAAACGGCTGAAGCACTAGACTTCAATGTTGGATGCATTGCAGCCAACAAATCTGAAAGACAAAGGAAAATGCTCCAGTGATGCAATGGAAACACAGAATGTGCCAGCTGGGCTAGATGATTATTCAGAGTTAGCGCATACTATGGGAACTTTGCCATGTAAATACACGATCAAAATTGACCCAAATGCAAAAGGCGTAGTTCATCCAGTTCGACGTCAACCAGCGGCACTCAGAAAGAAAATAGAGAAACCACAAGAGATGGTCAAAGTGGTATACATCACCAAAGTCGGCCAACCGAGTGAGTGGGTGAGTTCAATGGTAACAGATTTAAATAAGGCCATAAAGAGGGAGCACTACCCGATACACACCATTGAAGAAGTAGTCTCTGCAATCCCGGGCGCTAAAGTTTTCTCAGTCCTGGATTTGAAATCTGGGTTCTTGCAGATAGAACTGGAAAAAGTATCATCTCTGTTGACAATTTTCAACATGCTCATTGGGAGGTTCAGGTGGCTGAGGCTTCCTTTTGGCTTGAAATGCTCACCGGAGATTTTTCAGTGAATAATAGATGAAATGCTTGAGGGAATCAGTGGTGTGATAAGCATTATGGATGACATCCTGATAGCAGCACCCACAGAAAAGGATGATGTGATCCTCGATAAAGTAATTCAGAGAGCCACAAGTTACAATCTGAGCCTCAACTTCGATAAATGCCACATCAAGCAAACTTCTATGCCATATGTTGGACACCTAATAACAGCTGAAGGTCCAAAGGCAGACCCAGCTGAAATCGAAGCTGTTAAGTCCATGCCAGCACCAACAAACAAGGATGGTGTCCATTGCTTCCTAGGCTTTGTTACCTACTTGTCAAAGTTCTTGCCAAATTTCAGTGAGGTGGATGCACCTCTGCAACAGCTTGTCGAGTATGCATGGCAGTCAACACAGCAGCAAGCTTTTGACAAATTAGAAGACTTATGCACACAGTCCCCAGTGCTAAAATGTAACAGACACAGGAATGTGCTACGCACAAATTGAGAAGAAAATGCTCTCAATAGTTCACGCCTGTACAAAGTTTCACAATTTCACCTTTGGAAACCATCCCTGCAGCAAGTACAGACTATTAATAAACTCTGGTGCAAGGCAACAGACAAACATCTTGCTGTACTCGACTACAGGACAATGCCAATAGAGTCAGTAGGCCTATCACCAGCACAGTTGCTAATGGGAAGACAGCCCCATAACAACCTGCCTGCTGCTTGGCAGTTGCTCAGACCAAGCGCCTATGACCCTCTCAGAGTGAAACGTCGACTAGACAAAAGTAAAAGCATCCAAAATTTTATTATGACCACAAGAGAGCAAGTGGTCCTCGACCTGCTCTGAAGCCTGGAGATGAAGTAAGGATGCAACCATATCCTGGAAATCATCAGCAGTCTCCTGGTGTCATAGTGAGATTGTGCTCCAAGATATTATGTTATAAATTGTAGAAGGAAGGAGTACCGTCGCAACATTCAGCACCTTTACAAAAGTACAGCAAAAGCCAATGAGGCCCGTCACAGGCCTAACAATGAACACTGGATTGAAATATTAGAGACATTGAGTGATGAAGAGCACAAACCTGATGACCACTCTAGTTTGCCCCAGTCCCCTGCCTAAAGAGTTTTCATCTGGCAAATAAGCACTGCCAGCTGTCACCAGGCTGCTTATAGTCAGGGAAAGGTGTGGTAAAGACACTTTGTGGAAGTGGCGTGCTGGCAACCTCTCCTTCCTAGATAGATGTGATAATGCTTGATTGTTCATTGTTATTGTTACGTACATCATTGACTGCAAATTTTACAGAGAATGTGTGTGCTAATTTCTTTGTTCATGTTTTACTAGGATGTCCTGCATGTTATCTGCAGAGTTAAAAAAGAAAAAAAGAAAAAAAAAATAGTAGTCAGATGTTTAACATTCATAATAGCTGCATATATATTTGTAGTAGTTATATTGGAATGTTTTCTGCTGAGGAGGGGAGATGTAATGTATTGTCATTATGTCAATGTGTCTTTTAGAAACACTTCAGACTCTGTGGTTGATTGGTATATGCTCCTCTTCCTTATTTATGTTTGCACTGCAGAAAAAAGAAAAAAAAAATCAACACTGAACTTTCAAAAGCACCGTGGTGATATTGTGCATTATTTTACAGTGGGTTTTTCTTGATAATCTTGATAAGCTGCTAAACAAAATTAATTAAGAAATCTTTCTAGAGTACCACACTACCTTGAGGACTGACTTAGCACCCAAGCCAATGTCAATATCTTTTTGTTCGGAGCCAGTTCTTCTTGTCCTTATGTCCAGTCTACTCCGTAATCTTGTTTTGGTTGCCATCACTGCAGAAAACCTCGCTTCACAAAGATATGACGATATGACAAAGGAAGCAGAGCTTTCAGTGCTTTTGTGGCGGTGTCAGGAAAAAACCAGTCTCTTCCATAATCCCTGTCAATGTGTGAAACATGTCAAAAATCCCTTTGTTCACTTCACCGTCCCCATAATTCTAGTTTGGCTTTGAATGAAGCAACCTTATCTGCTGGCATGAAAACAATGGTCATTTTCCCCTGAAGTGAGAGATTGAGTTCATTGAGCAGGTTGAATATGTCACACAAGTAAGCAAGTTTTGTGACCCATTCTGTGTTACTGAAATGTGCTGACTGTTTTTCTAAAAGAAATCTCTGGAGTGGCTCTCGTAACTCAAAAACTCTAGCCAGCGATCTCCTCACAGAGTTGTTCAAACAGACGCGAGGCAAGGGCATGGACTTTGATGTGGATAATAACTTTAATCACATCTTGCAAAAAGCTATTAAGCTCAGGTGACATTTTTCAGGTCACCAGCATTCCTCTATGAATGACACAGTGCATAGACTCACAATCGTGAGCAACCTTCTTAATCTGTGTTGTGAGACCAGAAATCCGTCTGGTCATCGCAGCCGCTCCATCCGTGCATAAACCGAATCAAAATGACCCTAGGTGACTCATTAATTTTCTCTAACAACTGTGCCTCGATGTCCTCTGCTATTTCATCAATTTGTCTTGTTACAGTGCTAGCCGAAAGAGAAACATTTGCTAACTTTTTAATTGCAGCCTCTCCAAAAAGTTCACCACAAATGTCCTTAGCAGCAGGCAAAATCAACTCTTCGCCAATAGTGAAGGGCTTCTTGGATTTAGCAACAAGGTTAGCCACTGAGAATGATGCTTTCAGCGCAGACACATTTGTTGAAGTGGTGCTCCTCAATAATTGCTTCTGTCCTTCATGTTCACGTTTTTTTCTTTCAAAAAATTCTAAGGGCTTGTCTTTTATTGCAGGGTGCTTGCTCGCCATGTGGCGAAGTAGTTTTGAGGGTTTCATGGCTTCATTAGCTAGCTGATCACATATAATGCAGAGCGCATGTGGAGCCTGTGAATCACCTGTTGCGATGAACCCGTAATTTAAGTAGGACTCTTGATATTTTCTTTTAAATGCAGCTTTCTTTTTGTTGGCACTCTGTGAACATTCTGTTGTCTCATTGTTGGCTCTTTCTCTCTTTTCAAATAAGTTCTGTAGTGACATTTGTCTTTGGGTCATTTTAGCGTGGGTTAGCTTGCGGACTTATTGTTGTATGGAAAAACCCACGATTGAGTCAAATGCGGGAGTGAGGCGTGGACGGAAGTGGCAAATTTTACAATGTATATATAAATTATAAGTTTATTCTTTCCTTGTGGCCCGGTACCAAATGATCCATGGCCCAGTACCGGCCCACAGCCAGGTGGTTGGGGACCCCTGTTCTGTCAGACTGGGTTGAAGGGTTGGAGACTCTGGATGACAAGGTTCAGTACAGCATTATCAACATTCCTCTGACTCATAACCTTGGTTTCTCCTAACTTCATTTGAGGTTGAAGGAGCTACCTGAGGTTGAAGGAGCTACCTCACTTTCTGCTTTTCTTTTTCATGAAGTCAGAGCAACATTTTCAATTTCCCTCTCTTTGATAAACATTAATGTTTACTGTGTAACGAAGCCTACTGAGTCTGTGAAGATTCTCAGTCATCCAGGTGTGGTTATCTGGAACCGAGTAGGTTCTTTAGTCTTTGGGAAGTTTACGGGATTCCACAAATACTGACAATTTCACTCAGACTGAAGAAGCTGCTCGGATGAGTAGTAAAACATTTTGATTTAACAAGAAAGAAGTCCAGTTTGACATGACTCAACTTCCAGAGAAGCCTATGCAGGCAAACAATAGTCATTATAGGCATATAGGCTAGTTGCATACGTTATATGTTCAGACAGTTAGTGAAAGCTGAATTCATGGAAATCTCATTTGGTTAAAAACCTCCTCCTACTTAACATCAAGTGATACATATAACCAGCCGGAAGATTAGGCTAATGTTACCAAAGTCCTAATGTGTTTACCATTTTTAATTTGACATAAAACTACAATAACAAAAACACCACCAACAATAACAATAATAATAATAATTAAATATTTTCTCCATTAAAGGGGGGTATGGTGGCATGGTGGCTTGGTGGTTAGCACGTTTTCCTCACACCTCCAGAGTTGGGGGTTTGATTCCTACCTCTGCCATGTGTGTGTGGAGTTTGCATGTTCTCCCCGTGCCTCGGGGGTTTCCTCCTGGTACTCCGGTTTCCTCCCCCAGTCCAAAGACATGCATTGTAGGTTGATTGGCATCTCTAAATTGTCTGTAGTGTGTGATTGCATGAGTGAATGAGAGTGTGTGTGTGCCCTGCGATGGGTTGGCACTCCGTCCAGGGTGTATCCTGCCTTGATGCCCAATGACGCCTGAGATAGGCACAGGCTCCCCGTGACCTGAGAATAGATCGGATAAGTGGTACAGACAATGGACAATGGATTTTCTCCATTAATTCAGCTAATTGAAGTTAATGGAACAGGCGGCATGTCGCTCATGACTTGTAGCAAATAATTAAAACATCACTTAAGAAATATGGGATTTGACAGGTTAGAAATCTCAGATGGACATGTTTATTTAAAATATAATTCAACATTCCATCCTGAGCACTAATGTGATCAGAATTATGTCCTTTCCGTGGCACGTTTGACAGACAAAGCTGGGAAAAAGACATTCAGGTTTTGTTAGCAACATGTTATGCATGTATATTTTCTTTCTAAAAACAACTAACTGTTTAATCAGTGTTTAGGTTTAACAAATGAATATGTCTGTATGATGATTAATCTAAAGCTAATACTTGTACATACAGTCTAACTCAGTTAAAGGTAGGAAGTTTTACTTTGTTCATTTCCAATGTTGTGTGCAACTGCGGTGATTTGACGTTACTCCATACATGAGAAAGGAACTCGGATTTGGGAATAAAACCCAGAGTTGACGTCTCAGTCCAGTGGTGTTTTATGTTACGAAAGACACGTCCCCCATTTACTCTGTCGAAGAAGAAGAGTAAAGTTGAGCTGTGTAAAAAATAGCTACAGTGCTATCACCAGCAGCAAACAATGCAAATAATATTTTAAAAATAAGCTTTAAATATCCCTTATTTAAAATAAACTCCCAATCAGAGTCTTCTGCTATCTGGGATGGCTGAAGTATTCTCATGCTCTTGGAATACCAATTGTTAAAATAAAATTACTGTTGCCAAAAAGTTACCAAAAAATCTGTTGTGTAAGAATTTTAAAGATGTTCACCGTGGAAGTAGAAGGAGTAGTAGTAGTTGTATTAAATTATTATTTATATTCATCTTAAAATGCTACGTAATCCTAAAACCTGAAACAGCTTAAAACAGTAATGTGGTTGTGGCTGGTCCTATTGGCTTGAATTGAATTTTCATCTGAATGCCACAACAGCCTGCTTAATTACAAAACCATGTGCTTTCACTAAATCAGTTCTACATTTCTACAGACACAACACAACTGCAGCATATATATATATATATATATATATATATATATATATATATATATATATATATATATATATATATATACATATATTATATATATATATATATATATATATATATATATATATATATATATATGACTTTCGGCTGCTCCCTGTTCGGGGTCGCCACAGCGGACCAACTGGTCCGCACATCAACTTGGCAAATGTTTTACGCCGGATGCCCTTCCTGACGCAACCCTCCCATTTTTCCGGACTTGGGACCGGCACTGTATCCAGTGGCTGGGGTTGAGGCATTGGCTGGAATCGAACCCGGGCCTTCCGCATGATAGGCGAGAAACCTATATGACTGATATATATATATATATATATATATATATATATATATATATATATATATATATATACAAACACACTGACCAGGCATAACATTATGACCACCTGCCTAATATTGTGTTGGTCCCCCTTTTGCTGCCAAAACAGCCCTGACCTGTCATGCACTGTGTATACTGACACCTTTCTATCAGAACCACCATTAACTTAAGAATTTTAAGCTGTGTTAATGCAGAATGCTCACATTTTAGGAGTTGGGTCATGAAAAATGATGATCATATTTACTGTATTATTTTTAAATGTTTCTGTTGCATGGCCAACTAAGCAACATTAAGTTAAATTTTTTAAATTAATAAAACCTGACAGTTTGATTTGTGTAAACCATGCCTCAAACAACTTTTCCCCTTGCTGAGCCAGAGCTTGCTCCCTTCATCCAACGAGGCCTGAGCTGCACTTTTCCAAGCCACTTTTCACTTTGCCTGTATGGTTAAGACAGAGTTTGCCCCTCCCCCACCAAGCTAACAACCAATTAGTGATTATCCAATCAGACACACACATCACATATATATATATATATATATATATATATATATATATATATATATATATATATATATATATATATATATATATATATATGTAAATAAATAAAATGTGTCTGTCACGTTCTGTAGATGGTTCTTGTTTTAATGTGTTGTAAAATGTACGTCTTATTATAACGCAACTGGATTCTGGACTTCTTGACTGGGAGACCTCAGTCAGTCTCGATTGGGAACAGCATCTCTAGCACCACCACACTGAGCACTGGGGCTGTGTGCTCAACCCACTGCTGTTCACTTTGCTGACTCATGACTGTGCAGCAATGCACAGCTCTAATCACGCCATCAAGTTCACCAACAACATGACCATGGTGGGTCTCGTCAGCAAGAAAAATCTTGAGTCAGCATACATTGAGAAGGTACAACAGCTAACAGCCTGGTGTAGACCCAACAACCTGTCTCTGAACGTTAACACCTAAAGAGATGGTTTTTGATTTTAGGAGAGCACAGAGTGGCCATTCTCCACTATACATCGATGGATCCTCTGTGGAGATCAAGTGTACCAAATTCCTTCATGTTCACCTGGTGGAGAACTTCACCTGGTCATTCAACACCAGCTCCATCAGTAAGAAAACCCAGCAGCATCTCTACTTCCTACGAAGGCTGAGAAAAGCCCATCTCCCTTCCCCCATCCTGACCATGTTCTATGAAGGGACCATTGAGAGCATCCTGAGCAAGCATCACTGCCTGGTTTGCCTGGTCTCACATCAAGACCCTGCAGCAGATAGTGAGGACAGCTGAGATGATCACTGGAGTCGCTCTCCCCTCTATCACAGACATTTACACCACATGCTGCATTTGCAAAGCCAACAGCATTGTGGATGACCCCACACACTCCTCACCCTCCTGCTATCTGGAAAGAGGTACTGAAGCATTCGGGTCCTCACAGCCAGACTGTGTAACAGTTTCTTCCCTCAAGCCATCAGGCTCTGCAACACCAAGGACTGAACTCACTCACTCACTGAACTGTGTGAACTGATCTGTTCCGAACTTGAAACTCACACACATGTCTATAACTCCACCCATATTACATCTGTTTACATGCTGTTTTTTTGCACATTTACTCAATTGCTGTTTTTGTTTTTTATTGTCTGTTGCACTGTCTTTTTGTCTTTGCAATGTTTGCACTAGTTGGCACATGTTGCACTTTACGTGGCTAGGACAACTTATTTTCAGAAAGTTTGTGCTGTGTTTCTATATAAGCTCTGTCTTATATAGCCCCAGGGTCCTGGAGAAACGTTGTCTCATTTGACTGTACTGCGTCAGCTATATATATCGTTGAAATGACACAAGCTTCTTGAGTTTGTTCAAATAAATCCAGCACTGAGTTGAAGTCTCTTTATTGGTATTCACTCCTTGGGCTCCCAATGTTCCCAGTCCTTCTGATATTACTCAAGTATACCAAATTGATAACTGTAACCCAGAAGAGCTACATTAGAAGAACTCGATCAACCAAAATTGGTCATTGTTCAGAAATTCACAAGTGATTTAAGAAAAAGAATGAAGACTGTGCTATAGCTTTTTGAATTTCTTTTTATTATCCTCATGACTTCCTTTAATATTGGCTCTTTTAATAATTGTTACTTTTGTTTAGATGTTAATATTTACATCTAAAAAAAGACAGATATTGTCTTATTACAGGAAACACACAAAGATGTTCAAAATCAAATGCAGTGGATGACTGCGTGGAAGGGTAGTGGACTACTTAGCCATGGTACAAACCTCCTGAGTGCAGGAGTTGCAATTCTTTTGCCACAGGTAAATATTCAGTCTTTTGTGTCCGAGATCTTATGAGTGGCTGTGGGCAACTCTGATTTTTCCTTTTTTAATGTTTACGCTCCAAATATAGAACATGAATGCATATCCTGTTTTGAAAAAAGGAAGGTGGATATACTGTGTGTACAGGAGACCAGGTGGAAGGGTAGCAAGGCTCGTAGTATAGGAGCAGGATTCAAGCTGTTTTATTTTGGTGTGGATAGTAAGAGAAATGGGGTAGGTGTGGTCCTGAAGGAGGAGTTTGTGAGGAATGTTCTGGAGGTGAAGAGGATGTCAGACAGGGTGATGAGTCTGAAGTTAGAGAATTTTGAATGGGAGATGTTGAATGTTGAATGTTGTTAGTGGTTATGCCCCACAGGTAGGTTGCGAGTTAGAGTAGAAAGAGAGATTCTGGAGTGAATTAGATGAGGTGATGGAGAGTATTCCCACAGGTGAGAGAGGGGTGATAGGAGCGGATTTTAATGGACATGTTGGTGAGGGGAACACAGGTGATGAGGAGGTGATGGGCAAGTTTGGAGTTAAGGAAAGGAACCTTGAAGGACAGATGGTAGTGGACTTTGCTAAGAGGATGGACATGGCTGTGGTTAACACTTATTTTCAGAAGAGGGAGGAGCATAGAGTGACTTACAAGAGTGGAGGTAGGAGAAGACAGGTAGACTACATCCTATGTAGAAGAAGCAATCTGAAAGAGATTAGTGAGTGTAAAGTGGTAGTGGGACAGAGTGTAGCCAGACAGCATAGGATGGTGGTGCGTAGGATGACTTTGTTGGTCTGTAAGAAGAAGAGGTCAAAGATGGAGAAGAAAACCAAGTGGTGGAAGCTGAAAAAGGAGGAATGTTGTGAGGAATTTAGACAGAAATTGAGGCAGGCTCTGGGTGGTCATGTAGTGCTGCCAGATGACTGGGAAACTACAGCAGAAGTGATCAGGGAGACAGGGAGAAAGGTGTTGGGTGTGGCATCTGGAAGGAGGAAAGAAGATAAGGAGACTTGGTGGTGGAATGAGGAAGTTCAGGATAGTGTCCAGAGGAAGAGGCTAGCCAAGAAGAAGTGGGACATGGACAGGACTGAAGAGAATAGACAGGAATACAAGGAGTTAAAGTGCAGAGTGAAGAGGGAGGTGTCTAAGGCCAAGCAGAAGGCATATGACGAGTTGTACACTAGGTTAGACACTAGAGAAGGAGAGAAGGACTTGTACAGGTTAGCTAGGCAGAGGAATTGAGATGGGAAGGATGTGCAGCAAGATAGAGTTAATAAGGATAGAGATGGAAGGGTGCTCACAAGTGAGGACAGTGTACAGAGGAGATGGAAGGAATACTTTGAGGAGCTGATGAATGAGGAAAATGAGAGGGAAAAAAGAGTAGAAGGGGTGAACTCTGCGGAACAGAAAGTAGATAAGATTAGAAAGGATGAAGTCAGGAAGGCTTTGAAGAGGATGAAAAGTGGAAAGGCAGTTGCTCCTGACGACATCCCGGTGGAGGTCTGGAAGTGTCTAGGAGAGGCAGCAGTGGAATTTTTAACTAGTTTGTTAACAGGGTTTTAGAGAGTGAGAGGATGCCTGAGGAATGGAGAAGTGTGTTAGTGCCGATCTTTAAGAATAAGGGTGACGTGCAGAGTTGCAGCAACTATAGGGGGATAAAGTTGATGAGCCATACAATGAAGCTATGGGAAAGAGTAGTGGAAGCTAGGTTAAGGAAGGTAGTGGAAATTTGTGAGCAGCAGTATGGCTTCATGCCCAGAAAGAGCACAACAGATGCAATTTTTGCTCAGAATTTTGATGGAGAAGTATAGGGATGGTCAGAGGGAGTTGCACTGTGTGTTTGTAGACTTGGAGAAAGCGTATGACAGGGTGCCAAGAGAAGAGCTGTGGTATTGTATGAGGAAGTCAGGAGTAGCAGAGAAGTATGTCAGAGTGGTGCAGGACATGTATGAGAGGAGCAGGACAGTGGTGAGGTGTGCTGTAGGTCAGACAGAGGAGTTCAAAGTGGAGGTGGGACTGCATCAGGGATCGGCTCTGAGCCCCTTCCTGTTTGCTATAGTGATGGACCAGTTGTCAGAGGAGGTCAGACAGGAGTCTCCTTGGACAATGATGTTTGCAGATGACATGTGATCTGTAGTGAGAGCAGGGAGCAGGTGGAGGAAAACCTGGAAAGGTGGAGGTTTGCGCTGAAGAGAAGAGGAATGAAAGTCAGTCGTAGTAAGACTGAGTACATGTGTGTGAATGAAAGGGAGGGAAGTGAAACAGTAAGGTTACAGGGTGAAGAGGTGAAGAAGGTACAGGAGTTTAAGTACTTGGGGTCAACAGTCCAAAGTAATGGAGAGTGTGGGAAAGAGGTAAAGAAGCGAGTGCAGGCAGGTTGGAATGGGTGGAGAAAGGTGTCGGGAGTTCTGTGTGATAGGAAAATATCAGCGAGAATCAAGGGGAAGGTGTACAGGACAGTGGTGAGACCAGCCATGCTGTATGGTTTAGAGACAGTGTCACTGAGGAAGAGACAGGAGTCAGAGCTAGAGGTAGCAGAGCTGAAAATGTTGAGGTTCTCTTTGGGAGTGACAAGATTGGACAGGATTAGGAACGAGTACATCAGAGGGACAGCTCATGTTGGACGTTTGGGGGACAAGGTTAGGGAGACCAGATTAAGATGGTTTGGACATGTTCAGAGGAGGGAGAGTGAGTATATTGGTAGGAGAATGTTGGACATGGAGCTGCCAGGCAGGAGGCAAAGAGGAAGGCCAAAGAGGAGGTATATGGATGGAATTAATGAGGATATGAAGCTAGTGGGTGCAAGTGTTGAGGATGCAGAAGATAGGGATAGGTGGAGAGAGATGATTCGCTGTGGTGACCCCTGAAGGGAAAAGCCGAAAGAAGAAGAAGAAGATTTGGCTTTACATTCTATGACAGCTGTTAGGGAGGATGAGTATTTCTCGGCAAGAAAAATGATTGCTTTGTCAATAACGCATTGAGGACCAGGGCTTTGAGGACCATTTCCTTTCCAAAGACCTCATAAACCACACTGTAGACCAACCCTCTTTCAGTGCCACTTTGAAAGATGTCATAGATGAGCGTATAGTGAAAGTTCTGCAAGGGGTATTGGTAATAGATATAACTCAGGTGGTAAGTAGGAAGGCTACTAAAATATTTATTTAAGAATTTTCATGGATCGTCAGTAGCAAATGTAAGACATAAAGCTAGTTACGCATGTAACTGTGGTTCTGTGAATTCCGGATGATCACCAGAGGTAGTATGAATACCTTGGATTATCACTGCACCAGCCAGATAGGTCGAGAAAATATACCAACAAAGTCAACTAGTGACATATGCTGAGCTGTGGGACTGTGGGCCACAGTGACTCAGCACTCTGCCTCAGTATGCCTTTCTTGTGCATTCAGAGTGATGAAGAACTCTGGCGGTCATCCAGAATTCACAGAACCACAGTTACATGCGTAACTAGCATACTGTTTCATTCCTACTGACCAGCAGAGGCGGTATGAATACCTTGGATGACATAGTCATAAACATAGTCATGAGGAATAGTGGCAGTGCAGATGTCTGCCAAAGAAACTCCCCTGAGAGCAGCCCAAGACAATGAGATTGCCCTAGTGGAATGACAAGTCAAACCAGTGGGCAACGGTCTCCCCGCCATCTTATAGGCCAGTATGATAGTCTCCACTATCCAGTTTGACAGTCTCTGTTTCGACTCTGGATCACCCTTCTGCACACCACCATAGCAGACAAACAACTGATCTGAACACCTAAATTGAGCACTAGTGTCTATGTAACACCTCAAGTCACGAAAGGGACACAAAAAGTGAACGCTCAATCACACCCTGAAGAAGCCAGTTCAATGCTCTGATTTATGAAATGAGGAAGGAGGACTTTCGGTAGTGTCACGTCCATAAATGTCCTTGTGGGAATGCCTGTGTTTTCTTTCTCTTTCTCTCCCCCATTTTTCTGTTGATTTTCTTTAGGCTGCCTCCCTCAATTGCCGAGTGGCTCACGAAGTTGTCAATTATCATTAAGCAACGTGACACTGTCCTATCTGCTGCCAGTAAAGTTTCCGCTTTATTCCGGAAGGAATAAATGGAATCTTCTGCTTTGTTGTTGGCTCTTTGCCTTGTTCCTGTCCTTTTTACTCGTTTCCTTTTTTTCCTTTTGATCTGCTTTTTCGTTTGATTATTTTTGTTACTTTTTACTGAAGAGAAAGGTGGATAGGGAAGATGTCATGCAACTTCCATTGTGCAGCACTTATAGATAATTTGATGTTTAGACACCCTAGGTAAGAGGTGAATGCCATCCCCTGTATGTTTTATTTTTTTTATGAGTTGAGAGTAGGGAAGTACATGGCGCTTGGCGCTGAAGATCTGTTTCTTTTGTTTTCCCTATTTAGTTAGGTTAGAATTGGTTTCGTTATGTTTCTTTTTTTCTTTTGGCGTCACTATCGTCCCCTTCCTCTTGAGTGGGTTTACTTAGTTTTGTTAATTTTTTTTTCTTTTTCAGCCGTAAATCTTTGTATATATTGGTTGTCTCTTTATTGAGGTTTTGTATTTTTTTGTGTAAATATACTTTGTAATTATCTGGATTCTTTTCATTTATAAATAAAATCACATTCCTTGGCTATTTGTTGTCTTTGTCTTGTCTCTTGCTGCCTCCAACATTTTACAAATTTGCCCCAATCTCAGTGTTACTCCTTACACCCCTAGATCATCTAATAAAAGGTCATAACAGGTAGAAAGGAAGTATTGGGTCATAGGACCACCCTGGAGTTATCTGACAACCAACGCAAGCATAACTCACTAACAGATAGTGCATGCAACTCCCCCACCTGTTTCGCAGAGGCAACTGCCAACAGCAAAACAGTCTTCAAGGATATCTATTTGATGTCATTGTCATGCAAGGGCTCAAACTAGGGTGAACAAAGGAATGAAAGCACAAGAGGCAGATCCCATGGCGTAAAATGAGGATTCTGAACAGGCTTTAGATGGCGCGCTCCCTTTAGAAAACTGCAGACAAGCCTATGGGACCCAAGAGAGGATCCCTCAATTGCAACATGATGCACAGAAATCGCAGCAACATAGACTTTCAACGTGGAAGCCGCTTTGCCCTCTTTCAGCAAATGTTGAAGAAACCTCAAGATACTTCACATGTTGCAGGATTGAGCGCACCACATCCGGATGAAGCCTCCATTCCCCAGAATGCAAATGGTCCCTGGAAAGAGCATCTGCTGTCTGGTTGCATGCTCCTGAAATATGAGCCACCCTCAGTGACGTGAGCCATGGTTGACACCATGTCAGGATCTCGTGAGTAAGCTGCAGAGATCTCGGACCTCGTGCCATCCTGGTGGTTCAGATGGAACACCGCTGAGGTATTGTCGGACCAAACAGGAACAGGACTGGTAGAAAAAACCTTAGAGCTATGAACACAGCACATAGTTCCAGCAGATTGATATGTTCTTTTGCCTGAGTAGGTGTCCATCGCCCACAAATATCCCTCCGATTCCATGTCGCCCCCCAGCCCGTGAGGGAAGCGTCAGTTGTGACCAACTCCCACCGAGAGGGAACAGCCCCTAGGGTTACTCCTGCCTTCAGAAACTTTACCTGACTCCATTGCCCCAATGCATGTATCCAACTGTCAGACATTAGAGTCAGTTGACGGCGATGTCGGGTGGGATTGAGTCGCAGCTTGTTGTTCCATAACTGTAGTGGTCTGAGTGGAACCACTACATTCTTTAATCTTAATAAGTTGGTGTCTGTCATCTGACTTAGCTGAAACATATAGCTGCGTGTCATCCGCATAACACTGAAAGCTAATATCATGTTTACGAATAATTGCACCAAGGGGTAGCATATATAAGGAGAAAAGCAGTGGGCCTAAGATAGAACCTTGTGGAACACCGAACAAAACCTTGGTATGCATAGAGAAGTCACCATTTACATCTACGATGTGGAACCAGACAACTCTTTTTTTCATTCACAGACAAACCCAACTGCCGCACATGCCTCAAAAGCAGTCCTGAGTCTTGCGCGGCCTGACGGGGCCCCACTGACGACTGCCATTGAGGTGGCTGAGAAAACCTCACATCTTCAGTAACACGAGGCCTTTGTTGGGGCTGTGACTGAGGTGTAGCCTGCTGGCGGAAACGGGGGTCTATTGCGGCATATCGATGACGAGTCTGAACTGCCGGCATCTTAAAGGTAGAGTTGCGCTGCACCTGCATCAGTTGGTGAGTGGCTTCCGACAACTTTACCGTCTTTTCCAACAGTTCTGAAACATTAGGCCCAAAAAGATGCCCAGGAACAAAGGGAAGCTCTCTCTAGGTTTACAGTCCTCAGGTAGACGTGCTTGGGCAAGCCACACTTGGTGGCCGGCCGCCAAAAGCCTGGCTGTAAGGTTACCCAGCTCACGGGTTACATATTCCCCCGTAGAGCCTCATCAGAACCAGAACCTGTGAGCGCATTAGAAAACTCAGCTACAAAATCCGCACATAGTAAAAGAATTTGCAGCTGAGGGCTGTCTGAAGAAGATGTTGGTTTGCACAAATTAGGCAGGCGACTCATCGAGTCCTAGACGAGCAGTCGCCATTCGGAGCACAGACATGGTATCATCAGATGAATTGACCCCTCACTAGACCCTTCTGTCGCTGGATGACCAGTGAAAACATCCCGGGGTGAGGGTGGCACAGCCACATCCACAGCATTCCCGTGATTGTCAAAAAGAGAATTGGAAGCACTCGTAGAAAGCACCTACAAATCCAAAAAACAAGGAGAATCAAGAGATTCCTCCCCAGGTCCTTGATTCTGAACACTCTCATCACCCAGTGTCATCTGCACAGGAGTAGCACCAGCGACAGGTTGAAGCGAATGAAGCAGGCGTTTCAGCTCCATCATTTCTAAAGAGAGCATGGAAACCGTCTTAGAAAATGAACCCTCCTCCATGCACAAATGCTTGTCGCTTCGTGACATGACCTTTCTCTTAGGTGGGAGGGCGGTGCCAGCTGCCGCAGATTTCCTGCACTTCCTAGAGCGCAGAGGGGTTACATCTAACTGCCCGAGTTTTACCATTGATTTAGGGTCCAATTCAGCAATACGAAGCTGCCGTTCCGATATGGGTAATACACTGCAATGCAGACGGGTCCGTGAGAGCCTCTCTCAGATGTTGAATGCCCAAATATGACGGGCAGGTGTTATGACTGTCATCCGGGAGAAGATTATTAGGACACAGTTTACAAGTCAGCGGAAAACCAGCGACAATCGAGCTGTGGGCCATATTGTTCCCCACTAAGAAACACCCTCGGATAGCACCATAGGATTCAAGTCAATCATAGAGATGGTAATCACACTACAGAATGAAAAAACACAATGCCTCCGGACAAAACTGATAGGCAGTATCAGCAAAGCTTGTGAAAAAATAACAAATATATCCAATAGCCAATGAATTGAACCAAGGGGCACGGTGAGAAAAACTAAAAAATTTCGAGGAGAAACCTCGAAAAACAATCGTATATATAAAGATTATGTTAGCAGGAAACCGCTAACTTACAGGCGTGGAGCCTGTACACTGGCTCACACCAGGAGACACAGGGTGTTAACGACGAATGCAACTATGAAAAAAGACTGAAAAAGAGACTTACCAAAGTACTGCTGAAGGCACCAAAGTCCTTTGAAAGTGTGTAGAAGCATGCTGACACAGCTTGCGATGGCGATATCTCGCGGCACTTGTAAGCTGACAGAGCGAATATATTACTTACCGGAGAAAATAACCTATCTCAACCAGGCGAGAAAGGGAAAGAGGCAGAGTGCTGAGTCACTGTAGCTTATAACGCCCCACAGCTCAGCATACGTCACTATGTGACTTTGCTAGTATATTTCTTGACCTATCTGGCTGGCGCAGCGTTAATCCAAGGTATTCATACTGCCTCTGGCGGTCAGTAGGAATGAAACAGAACTGCTTTTAAGTATCTAATGAATGATGAATTATTTCAATTCCATTTTCAAGAAGAGAAAAAATCTGCTTGGACCTAAACAATGTGAACTAAATCACTGTTGGTTTTCTTCTCAGATTCAGAATGCAGCTATTTTGGAGTCACCACAAGACCTGATTTTGAAAAATAGCAACCTGTTCCAGACTGTGGGGTATTTATATTGACGTGTGAACAGTCAGACATGTGAGGAGAAACATATGATTGTGAAAGAATATGTCAGGTGGTGTGTAACTGACAGAAACCACAACTTAATTAAAAGGTAAAATCACTAAAAATATACATACACATTTTTAAAAATAAGAAGTTTAAGATATACAGATATAAAGCTATAACTGCATTAGTCTTCACAGTATTTTACAATATTGCTTTATTTCATTTACTTTATTAAATAATTTACTGTTAATTGCATGACAGTCTCTGTTGCTCCACATCACCGTGTTAAACATGTGTTTTCATCTTCTACTGCAGAGAGATTTACAAATAGTCTCCCAAAATTATCGTCCATGATTGTATTGCCATCTGACCCCACAGAACTCTCACTCTCTTCCCTAATCAAAGATAACAAAAACAATCCTACATTTTTACTTAGTACTGTAGCAAAACTAACTAGGAGTAAAACCACTGTAGAAAAGCACACACCTTCTATATGCAAAAGCAATGACCTCATGAATTATATCACATATTTGGATAGATAATCCTGTAGATAATATTTCTATTTCTGATCAGAGCTTAGAATCCTTTACTTTACTTTAGAATGCCAATATTCTAGAAAATGCTGTAGCACAGCAGTTATGTTCATACTTACATAGGAATAACATTCATGAAATGTATCAGTCAGGATTTAGACCTCATCACAGGACAGAGACAGCACTGGTTATTAAGTGGTAAATGACTTGTTACTGGTTTCTGATCAGGGTTGTGTCTTCTTACTGGTGTTACTCAATTTTAGTGCAGTTTTGACACTATTGACCACACTATTCTACTTGATAGGCTAGAATAGGATGTTGGTGTTAAAGGAACAGCCCTCTCCTGGCTCAGGCCTTATTTGACTGATTGTTATCAGTTCAATCTAAATGGTGGCTTCTCTATGCATACCAAGGTTTTGTTCGGTATTCCACAAGGTTCTATCTTAGGCCCACTGCTTTTCTCCTTATATATTCTACCCCTTGGTGCAATTATCGGTAAACATGATATTAGCTTTCAGTGTTATGTAGATGACATACACCAACTTATTAAGATTGAAGAATGTGTAAAGGACATTAGACAGTGGATGCTTACTAACTTACTCCTGCTTAACTCTGACAAGACAGAAGTGCTCATAATAGGACCACATGCAGCCGGAAGTAAGCTTTCTGAACTATTTCTCTCATAAATATTGCTGGGGCATGGTGGCTTAGTGGTTAGCACGTTTGCCTCACACCTCCAGGGTTGGGGGTTTGATTCCCGCCTCCGCTGTGTGTGGAGTTTGCATGTTTTCCCCGTGCCTTGGGGGTTTCCTCCGGGTACTCCAGTTTCCTCCTCCAATCCAAAGACATGCATGGTAGGTTGATTGGCATCTCTAAATTGTCTGTAGTGTGTGTGTGTGCCCTGCGATGGGTTGGCACTCCGTCCAGGGTGTATCCTGCCTTGATGCCCAATGACCCCTGAGATAGGCACAGGCTCCCTGTGACCTGAGAATAGTTCGGATAAGCAGTAGACAATGAATAAATATTGCTAAGATAAGAAATATGATGTCACGTCATGATGCAGAAAAACTAGTTCATGCTTTTGTTACCTCTAGGTCGGATTATTGTAATGCCTTACTGTCTGGATGTTCCAGTAGGAGCATAAACAAACTCCAGTTAGTCCAGAACGCAGCAGCTGGAGTCCTAACTAGAACCAGAAGATATGAACACATCACTCCTATCTTATCCACACTGCATTGGCTCCTAGTCAAATTCCGCACTGATTATAATATACTATTACTGACCTATAAAGCACTAAATGGTCTCATGCCACAGTACGTCTTTTGTT
Organism: Hemibagrus guttatus; assembly: GCA_033459395.1. Lineage (NCBI taxonomy): Eukaryota > Metazoa > Chordata > Actinopteri > Siluriformes > Bagridae > Hemibagrus > Hemibagrus guttatus. Next base: position 7,382,717 of record JAUCMX010000015.1, read on the forward strand.
TATTTATGATCCACCACGCCTACTCCCATCAAAGTAATAGTTGGTAGGACCTCAAGTAGCAAAGGCACAGCAGGGGGCAGAGCTTTTTCTTACAAAGCCCCACAGTTATGGAACAGCCTTCCAATTAGTGTTCGGGACTTAGACACAGTCTCAATGTTTAAGTCTAGGCTGAAGACATATTTATTTAGTCAAGCTTTCAATATATAGTTTTTCGTAGGTAAAGGAGCAGATCTGAAAGATTCATGGGCATAGAGTGTTTGGTGTACTGAGATGTTTGGATGCTGTCGCCTTACCGCCCTTGCAAGTCGCTCAGGTTTTCTGACTGTGAAGTGGTTGGACGCTTTATGTCCCAGGAAGCCTTCATGTCTGTGACCTTCTGGCTCTCCCTTTCAGTTATGCTGTCATAGCTAGTTCTGCTGGAGTCCCTGCCTGCACTTTACGCATAATCTACATTGTCTTTAAACATCACATGATCACAAGAGTACTTAATATCCTCCTCTTTCTCTCTGTCTTTCTGTGTCAAGCTATACGTCCCACTCCCAAGCTCCCAGTTTTCTGAGTTTCCAGTGTGACCACTTCTTGCTCTACCCCTCTACCCCTGCTTGGAGTCTCGTCGCTTGGTGGTCTCCACTGATGCTGTGGATGGATCTGTGTGGACAGCCTGTGATCAGGAGACAGCTGTGGACAGAGCCACTTGGAGACTATAACACCGTCACAGATCTGCCATTACATCTGTCAGTTTGTGACAGCAAGGAATTAGTGTCTATAATGAACTCAGAAACTAAACTGACCTAATAGTTCCTCATGAGCCCTTGGTTGATGTTGTAGAAAGGACATTATTTATTAACATTTACCTTATTTACTGTCCAGTGTCACCCAAATGAGGATGGGTTTCCTTCTGAGCTTGTTTCCTCTCAAGGTTCCTTCCTCATATCATGACAGGGAGTTTTTCCTTGCCACTGTCACCGCAGGCTTGCTCATTAGGGATAAAATAGTAACTTTACTTTAAACTATATATTTTTTCCTTCTCTGTTTCTATACTTCTGTAAAGCTGCTTTGAGACAATGTCCATTGTTAAAAACGCTATACCAATCAATTGAATTGAAAATATTTTCTGGAGGCACGGTACACCTAAATGTTTGTCCATTTATTGTAAAGTATATTTGCTCTAATCTGCCCAAAGCCCTGCTCAAAATATATTAAATCTAAATCTAAATTTAAATCTATATGAGTGTGTACGTGCATGTGTGTATCTTTGACTTGAATTGTCTGTCCTCACTATAAAAAGCCATTCATATCCTGCTTGGTTGCTTTATTTTTTGTCATAAATTAATTTTTTCTCTTTTACAAGAGCATCAGGAGAGAGAGAGAGAAAGAGGGAGAGAGAGAGAGAGAGAGAGAGAGAGAGAGAGAGAGAGAGAGAGAGAGAGAGAGAGAGAGAGAGAGAGAGAGGAGAGAGTCATACAGTTGCCGTGGCTACCTCCTCTCTGCTCATCCCTCTTCCTTTTTTTGCCTTATGTTAGATTTTCAGGAATAATCTCTGGGGCTGATTGTTTCGTGCATCAAAATCTTTTGTTCATATCTTCACATTATGATCACACTTTAAACCTGCATGAATGTATTAGCTCCCATACTCCCAGTTGTTTATAGGTGTATAGTACAAACACCAAGGAGAGAACAGTGAAACAAGTGCTCTGAGATTGTAGTACTGTATGAAGAACAGAGGAAGTCATGGATAAACATGAGCTCTGGAGTGAATGCTATTACTCAGGAGTGCTACACACACTAGTCACGAACAATCCATGCTTACAAATAGAAGAATTTCCAGAAGAGTATTACACAGTACTATACATTCACCTGCCAATTCATCTGTAAACTCTAAGCCATCAGCCAATCAGTTTAAGTCATCAGATTTATCAGATATACCAATACATACCAGCATAAGCATAGTAAACACACATATGCACACACTGGCTTTTTTTTTCTTTTTATTATACACTAAATTGTTTGTATGCACGCCTCATTTCTGCACTATGAGACAGAGCAGGGTTTAGATATTGGCTGCTTTTGTCTCTGCTGCTGTTCTGTGACTCACTGTCCTGATTCCCTTTGCTTTGACAGAACAGAGGAAACCTACGCTGCCTGTGGCATGTAATATCCTACAGGAGGACACACACACTCCACACACACCACAAATGCATTACCATACATACAATTCCACAGTGTTCATATTTGTGACATTTAATGCATCACCTTTGTATATACTCCCCCCCCCCCCCCTCTCTCTCTCTCTCTCTCTCTCTCTCTCAGTTCAGTTCAGTTCAATTCAATTCAGTTATGTAGGCTGTGCTATCATGACCACATTTATTTGCTTTAATGCCAGAGTGGCAATGAAATCGAAATCAAGACACTAATATTGAATTCACATTTTCACACAGTAATTAATATTCAAATAAAGTTAAAACCTTAATTGATGCACAAAATTATACAGCATAGTCATTACAGGGTGTTTTTGCACATTATCCTGGCAATATAGTTAGAGAGAGAGAGAGAGAGAGAGAGAGAGAGAGAGAGAGAGAGAGAGAGAGAGAGAGAGAGAGAGAGAGAGAGAGAGGGAGAGTAAACAGCATGTGTAAGCTCTTGCAGTTGAAACACTCACTCCTAAATTGAGCTACACTGGAAAATTGCCACAGTGTTTCCTATAGAGGTTAGAATTTCAGCCAGGATATAGCATTCATGTATTTCAATTGGTCTAAATTCAATTCACTTGGTTTGATTTTATGATTTGATTTGATTTGATTTGATTTGATTTGATTTGATTTGGAAAAACACCTTCCAATAGATTCTCAAAGAGCAACAACAAGAAAAAATCTGTGAACCTGTCACATAATGCAGTTTTACCGAATTGATTGTACATAGACCTCTAATGAGCAGCCAGAAGACACAGCGGTGAACAAAAAGTCCCCTATGACTGCCAGGTAAAACTGTGACAGGAGTCAGACTTAATAGCGAGCTTCACTGTCCTCCGGGTCCTGTCCTCTGTGGCCTGTGCTGTATGTTGACTTTTATACTGTTTTATATACAGACAGTCATAAGTCCAGTAGCACACCAGGGGACACTGAAACTGTGCAGCAGCAACACTATTCATTGAACCAGTGTACACCCAGTGCTATCTTAATGTCAATTTTAATTGCATGAAGAGAATTATGGGTACTTTATGCCTGTGTCTGTACTCACACATGTAAAAGAAGCACCTATATGCATGAAAGATATTTTTTGGAATAAATTCAGCACTCACTGTGTCCAGCCTATATGCTGGTAATCAGCGAGTACCAGCCAGGCACCGAACTCTAAGTGCTCCACTTGACTAGTGGACAAAGGAGAGGCAGATGGGAATAAAAGAGCTTTCATCTTATCAGACAATTGGAAGCAGTTAAGACCTTTATGTGGCTCCCTTTGTTGAATCAGTGAAAAGCCAGTGTGCCAGTGAAGGCTTTTATGATATGGGAAATAAAGCACTGGGATTCTTAGTGTACCTGCTTACACCTAGTGTAGATTTTGGGGAAAATCAGTGTTTTGGGTGAATGTACTATTATATGTTGATTTGCTTTTGTGTATTAATTCATGAATATATGTTTAAAATGGGTGGGGGCTTGGTGGTTAGCACGTTTGCCTCACGCCTCCAAGGTTGGCGGTTCGATTCCTGCCTCCACTGTGTGTGTGTGGAGTTTGCACATTCTCCCTTTGCCTCGGGGGTTTCCTCCGGGTACTCCGGTTTCCTCCCCCAGTCCAAAGACATGCATGGCAGGTTGATTGGCATCTCTAAATTGTCTGTAGTGTGTGATTGCTTGAGTGAATGAGAGAGTGTGTGTGCCCTGCAATGGGTTGGCACTCTGTCCAGGGTGTATCCTGCCTTGATGCCCAATGACGTCTGAGATAGGCACCGGCCCCCCATGACCCAAGAACAGATCAGATAAGCTGCAGACAATTAATGAATTTTTAATATTTAAAGCAAAACAGTATTGTTTCTGTGGTCTTTCTCACTAGGGCTAAAAGTTCCACGTGTAATTGTCCCTAGTTGAGTGTGTGAGTGTGTGTGTGTGTGTGTGTGTGTGTGTGTGTGTGTGTGTGTGTGTGTGTGATGGACTGGAGATCCATTCAGGGTGTAATCCTGCCTCATAAGCAGAGTGAGTGAAATTTAAGCATAAGATTTCATTTCTTATTAGCTAAGACAGCCTGCAGTGCGAAGATGAAGAATGTTTCTATTAAATAATCAAAATGAAATGAAAGCAAAATTGACACAACACAAATAAACAAAAAAAGTCATCATGTCTCTTTTCATTATATTTCTGTCTCTGTTTACAGGCTGCCCTTCTATTTGTCTGTGCATTCATCTAACACTCTTATTAACATTCTAATTAGGATTTTAGGATTTTACAATGGGGACATTGAGGTTTTTCATCTTTTTAATAGTCTCTGAAGACACACCTCTAGCTTGGGCAAGAATCTGTTCTCAACCTTTTCTGAATCTATTTTCACAAAAAGAGGCCAGGTGACTTGCAAATGGCCAAACCTGTTTAATTTCGAACAAATCTCTCAAATCTTAAAGACATTTTGTCTCAAACCATTTCTAATCTACTGTCTTCCTGGGAATAGTACACAATGTTTGCTTTCCTGCTCGAAATGTATATGGAAGTTCATATACACAAAAGTCTCCACCTTCATTTGAAAAAAAAAGAAGAAAAAGTTTTAAACCTCACATACGGGCAGACATAATTTTCTATAATGTCAAAATTTGTACAATAATGACTACATGATGACAAAATATTTTTCGAAAAATCATAATAAAATATTATTTCATTTTTCTTCATGTCTGCACTACACCTCCTGTCTCCCTGCTCCCTTCCTACATGAATAAAAGAATGTGAATATTTGTCTGCTAAAATACTCATGTAACTTTACAACAAATAATATCATGTCTTTTAGCATGTTATTTTAAGTGACAATAGTAGGGATGTTATCGCTAATATTTGCTATATTTTCTATATTTGTTCAATACTTGCAATACTTGCAAAGAAAAATTACAAGATTTACAGATTAAACTGACCTGCACAGATCAGAAATGTTGCAACATTTCACTGCTTCTTCTTGGAGTGCTTTCTTTTTGCTTGCCCTTTCCCTTTCTACTCCACCTGGTCGATTTCTCTCCATAATAGCATGTCTGGTTAAACGCTTTACCGTAGGTGCAGAGCAGATGTAAATAATAATTCTAAAGCAATATTCAAATAAATAAAAATAAGCCTCCATGCCACTGGGACTCATCCCAGTGCTCATGATGGCTAGTCCACGCCTATTATTGGGATAGTCTCTGTCTACACATGTGGACAAAATTGTTGGTAACCTTCCATTAAAGAAAGAAAAACCAACAGTGCTCACTGAAATAACTTGTAACTGACAAACATAATAATAAATAAACATTTACTGAACATGACTAATGAAAATCAGACATTGCTTTTGGATTGTGGTTCAACAGAACACAGCATTTAAAAAAAACTAACTAATGAAACTGCCCTGGACAAAAATGATGGTACCCCTAGAAAAGATTGAAAAAAATTTGACCATAGGGACATGTTAAACTAAAGTGTGTCCTGTAATTAGCATCACAGGTGTCTTCAAACTTGTAATCAGTGAGTCTGCCTATTTAAAGGGTGAAAAGTGGTCTATGCTGTTCGGTGTCATGGTGTGCATCACACTGAACATGGACCACAGAAAGTTAAGGAGAGAGTTGTCTCAGGAGATTAGAAGGAAAATTATAGACAAACATGTTAAAGGCTATAAGACCATCTCCAGGCAGCTTGATGTTCCTGTGACTACAGTTGCACATATTATTCAGAAGTTTAAGGTCCATGGGACCGTAGCCAACCTCTCTGGACATGGCCGCTAGAGGAAAATTGATGACAAGTTGAAGAGACAGATAATACGAATGGTAACCAAAGAACCCAAAACAACTTCCAAAGAGATTAGAGTTGAACTCCAAGGTCAAGGGACATCAGTGTCAGATCGCACCATCCAGCACTGTTTGAGCAAAAATTTACTTAATTGAAGACGACGAGGAGGACTCCTCTGTTGAAAGCAAATCATAAAAAAGCGAGACTGGAATTTGCCAGAATGTATACTGACAAGCCACAAAGCTTCTGGAAGAATGTCCTTAGGAACGATGAGACAAAACTGGAACTTTTTGGCAAGTCACATCAGCTCTATGTTTACAGATGAAAAATGAAGCATACAAAGAAGAGAACACTGTACCTACTGTCAAACATGGAGGAGGCTCGGTTATGTTCTGAGGCTGCATCTGGCACAGGGTACCTTGATTCTGTGCAGGGTACAATGAAATCTCAAGACTATCAAGGCATTCTGGAGCGAAATGTGCTTCCCATTGTCAGAAATCTTGTCTCAGTCGCAGGTCATTCATCCTCCAACAAGATAATGACCCAAAACACACAGCTAAAAACTCCCAAGAATGTCTAAGAACAGCACATTGGACTATTCTAAAGTGGCCTTCTATGAGCCCTGATCCAAATTCTATTGAACATCTGTAGAAAGAGCTGAAACATGCAGTCTGGAAAAGGCACCCTTCAAACCTGAGACAGCTGGAGCAGTTTGCTCACTAGGAGTCGGCCAATATACCTGTCGACAGGTGCAGAAGTCTCACTGAGAGTTACAGAAATTGCTTGATCGCAGTGATTGCCTCAAAAAGGTTGTGCAACAAAATATTAAGTTAAGGGTACCATCATTTTTGTCCAGGCCAGTTTCATAAGTTTGTTTTTTAAAATGCTTCTACCACAAACTTAATCCAGAATCAAATCCCCAGCAAAGCATGCAAGCTAAGCTTAGTTCTTCCACTCTTTTTGCTGATCAACTACCGAAAAATGCAGTCTATTGGAAGACCCATCTCATTTCAGCATGATATATGGCCTCATAAGATGAAATCTAAAGCGATTTCAGTACAAGAGTGAGATATCACTCTGGGCTCTTGGTAGAGCACCTTGTTCCCTCAAGACAGACAGTGACAAGTTTATGAGCCCCAAAGAAACATGGTGCTGTGACGTGCTGCAATGGCTGACACATCCACCATCAACACAGACAGGGATTTTCCATTGTCTAACAGTCTTTGCAGAAAGACTAGTACTCTAGGAATTGGCTGTTGCACTGCATTAAGAACAAATTGATTGAACAGCATTCACAGAGCAATTCCCCACAGAATAGATGCTCAACAGTGCATCTGCTGTCACTGCTGTACCACTGTTTCATTCAAGTAAGGCACATTTTTCTGAAGTAAGTTTCCCTCTGGTGGCAGCAAGCACTATTGTGCCATCTTGGTAATTTATGCATCAGATCTTCAGGATCGCCATAACAGACCAGCATGTTCTGATGTCTTAGAAGGTCACGGGGAGCCTGGAGCCTATCCCAGCGGACTCTGGGGAAAATCGGGGTATATATATTCCTGGACAAGGTGCCAACCCATCACAGGGCACAATCACACACACTCAGACTCTACAGACAAATTAGAGATCCCAATCAGCCTACAGTTTGGGGGAGGAAAACAGAAACCAGAAGTTCCCAGAGGAAAACACTGAAGCACTGGTGGGAACATGCAAACTCCACACACCCATGGAGTGCAGAGGCAGGAATAGAACACCTATAAAATCCTTGTAGGTACGAGGCAAATGTGCTAACCTCTAAGTCACCATGCCTCATGTCTTAGAACCTGCAAGAAGAATTTAATGGCTAAATAAACCAAACTCTCTTCCAGCTGGCTGATGTGCTCTACTCCCACACTGGAGCGCCAAACACCTCCTATGTCTCTGTGCCATCATGTGCCACAGCCAGTGAGTGAGGCATCTGGGTTAACTATCTCTCTTCTAAGCAGACCCCTTTTGCAGGAAAAGCCTTGCGCCTCCAGCCAGTTATGGCTTGTGTCCCCCATGTATAGGTGAGGCTGCATCACTGTCTGTGGTATTTGGGGTTTAGTCACAGGCTGGTGACCCACTTCCATAGCCTATTTCAGGAACACTTGGCACAAGGCAGTAATGCTCCTTAAATGGGGCAGCCGTCCATTGCATGCACACACTCATTCACACCATCAGGCACCTTAACATAGCCAGTCTACCTACAGGCAAGATTCAGACCTCCGGATTGAACCCTTACACTCTCCCTTTCTGAAAAGAATATAGCAATGCTGCTTTAGTGACAGTGTTTTAACACTTCGATCAGGCTGCTCAATTATATTAAATCAATTCATGAAAGGATTTAATCAGAAATATAGAAGTAGCCTTTTGGGCTTGTCACAAATCTATTACATCACAGTGAATTTCTTTGTGTGTATGTGTGTGTGTGTGTGTGTGTGTGTGTCTCAACTTGTAGGAAAGCTGGGGTCAGAGCTCCAGGTCAGCCATGATACAATTTGACCCAGAGCAGGTTTTGGGTTTTGCTCAAGGGTCCAACAGTTTGAACCCTAACCTTCTAATCAGATACCCAGAGCCATAACTATTGATCCACAACTGCCTCACTGCCCCCTAGCTATTTCATGTTTTATACATTTTGAGTGATTTTAATGATTCAGTAAATGATGATTTTGTTGTTTGGTAAAATCTTATTATACATACACAAATATTAGTATTATCTTAAAATCATTTGATTATACTGTATATTAGTGTTCACACTCCCTCTCACCACAGAATATACATTACTGCAGTAATAGTTTTATTAGCTACTTTAACACTAGAAATGTGGCAGAAATACTTTAAGCTGCATGAGTGAGTGTGTGTGTGTGTGGGGGGGGGTATATGCACTTATTTATCTGTTGACAGAACTTTTTTACTTCTTATTTTAAATCTTTCATTCCACTTTCCCTCCTGCTATCTAGTATGTGTCACAGTGGTAGGCTCTATTCTTTATTCACAGATTAATAATGCAGTTCTTTTGTTCCAGTCTTGCTTTTCTTATCCACCTTTAACAATGCAGCGTGGAAAGCAAATCTATGATCTGCCACCTGTGACTGCACAAACCGATCCTTTTTATCTGACTCTGATGAAAATGCACTGAAGCAGATAAAACCCATGGTGTCATAAACCCCACATAGCCTCTCACGACTCAACTAAAGTGCGATAGGCCATTTTGTTGAGATAGTACTGAGCTCGGTTAAAAGTGTTCAAATTGACTGGATTTGTGAACCCCCCGAAAAACCCTGATATTAGTGATTAACCCTGATTAATTGATCACTTTTCTTGCACTTACCTGCCATTAGGAAACATCCCAAAAACATCAGAAAGCTTCCATAAATATTGTTTGTATGATAGGCCTGTGATACAATTAAGTATTATAGAACAAAAGTTTATAAATGCAGTAAGAAGACCAAGTGGACATCTCTGTTACATTAGTTGGTTTTGTGTCTCTGGTTATGAGCAACAGCAGTGTGGAGACGCTTCAGAGAAGAAAGTCTGTATCACAGAGTGGTGAGCAGTCCTGCTTTTTCTTAAGCTGCCCATGATCTAAATCATCCTGTGGCATCTTACAAAGATTAGTGGAGTAAACTTGAATAACTTTGATGGACTTTTGGTGGCCAAAGGCCAGAATCTTCAAACAGCCCTCTCTGAAACTATTGGAACAGCAAGACCAATTGCATTTTTTCTTGTGTAGAGTGAAGATGTTTGACATCAAAACAGGAAGAATAAAAAAAAAAAGAGTTTTGAGTTTCAGCTTTAGTTTCTGTGTATTCATATGTAGATTACATGTTACATTTATGACATGAACATTTTGTATCAGATATTTTAGTTTAGCAAAAATATGAAAAAAAAAATGGGACTGACCGGTGTTTCTTTTTATCCAGGTGTGTCCTGGTAGAGTGATTGTTTACTCTTGGGTTGTACGAAGACCAGAAAGCTGTCTATTGGAGAAACGCAAACCAAGCTAAGTAATCAATAATTGCACAAGCATTGGGCATATCCAATACAATAATTTATAATGTCTTGAAAAAGAAGAGAAACAATTGTGTACTGAGCAAACAGCTCTGAACAGGTTGGCCATGGAAAACAACAGCAGCTGTTGAGAGAAACATTGTGAGAGCTGTAAAGAAAAACCTCAAAACAACAGTCAGTGACACCAGCAATCTCAAGAGGGCAGGGGTGATGGTATCACAATCCAAGTCAATCACCAGCCCTTAACCCAGCTGAGCGACATTTCACCTCTTGAAGAGGAGACTGAATGGAGAAACCCGCCAAAACAACTGAATGAAGCTGTGACGAAGACTCTGTCTCAATACATTTGCTCACCTAAAAATTGGGTGGCCTGATACAAATTGTTATATGCGTTATATTGTTGAACACATCTAGATATAAATGCCAGGATATAAAAGTTAAAATCTTATAATCTCTTCTCATATCCACCTTTTGATCTCACTTCCAAATATCTTTGGTTATAGCACAAGCAATTGAATTTGCCTTGCAGGAGCAATAGTTTCATAGGGGAATGTAGGTGCTTAAAAGTGCCAGCTAAAGGCCAAAGTATTTTCTAGTAAATAACATATTACTTTTTTATGAGTATGAGTCTAATCTCCTTTAAACCTGTATTGCCATTTTACGAGAGTCATTTGAAGTTTTTGCCCCACAATAATAGGAATTAGATTCATGTTTGTGCTGAGATCTGTTATGCATGTTGGATAAAATGGACCTGTCTTTTGCTATTCACTTTAGCATGGGATCAGTGGGAGGAATTAATTGGAGGAATTTAGAATCTGAAGCAGAGCTCTGAACATATATTTAGCCTGCTGAAGATGCTAGAATTATTCTAATGAGTGCAGATCGACGGTTATTGCTATTCTGTTGGGTATTTACCTTACCTGGATGGTTAATAAGTATCTTGGCTAGGAGTGCCTAATCAGTCTTACATCATTTACTTGGAACAATAGCTCTATTTGAGGAGAAAGCTCAGTTCTGGGCAACAAGATGGGCTCTGTAGTCTGTAAATTGTGGTCCGAATCAGCTGAAGAAATGGAATTGCATGTAGTAGACAGTGAGGCATGTCATTGCCAGTGCGTCCTGACCTAGTGGACTGGCACGGTAAAATCTTTCATGATTGGTGCCATTTGGAAGAGCACACTGGGTGTTGTGACTTGCATGTTGGCATCAAGTCCAATCCAGGCAACAGCTATATAGAGGGCAGTTATCATAACCTGTTTGTAGCCTTCCAGAGATATTTGTTGCTTTATCTAGTAGAGACTAATTCAGATTCAGTTCTGGATCCTGCTGAAGCCATCATGGTTCAATTATTGGTTCAGAAATGGATGAGGAATAGGAGGAAGAATCAGGCTATATGGAGGGCTGAAGAGTGTGGGCTGCTGCTTTGGCATCACTGTGCAGGCAGTGCAGGGGAATGCTGAACTGGATACCGCTTCTTTATGATGTTTAATGCAGATGCAGCAGACAGATAACTGGTGTTTACCCTTGGCTTCCCGGGAGATTAGACATTGGCTGGACAAAAGAATGTCTCAGAATCTCTTGTTAGTCACTAAACTGCAAGCTTGCTTGCTATGTGTGTCTTCCACATACATTAAATGTCATACTTTTATTAAGATCTAGATTACATGCCATAGTGAAATAGACATAAGCTTAATGGATACAGTTGCAATGCAACTGATCCATGCAAATGATCTAAATGCCAGTTGTCAATTTATAAAAGATGTGCATGCAAAGTTTTAATATTTAAAAATTATAATAATGCAATTAGGGGGGCACGGTGGCTTAGTGGTTAGCATGTTTGCCTCACACCTCCAGGATTGGGGGTTTGATTCCCACCTCTGCCATGTGTGTGTGGAGCTTTCATGTTCTCCCCGTGCCTTGGGGGCTTCCTCCGGGTACTCTGGTTTCCTCCCCCGGTCCAAAGACATGCATTGTAGGTTGATTGGCATCTCTAAATTGTCCGTAGTGTGTGAATGAGAGTGTGTGTGTGCCCTGCGATGGGTTGGCACTCCGTCCAGGGTGTATCCTGCCTTGATGCCCAATGACACCTGAGATTCACGTGGCTCCCCGTGACCCGAGAATAGATCGGATAAGTGGTAGACAATGAATGAATGAATGAATGAATAAATGTAATTAATAACTGGGAAGTTTAGCTAACAAAACAAAACTGTCTAGTTGTAAGTGAGGGCAGTGATCGATCATGTCAAGAGCGGCAATGAAGTTCCTTTTCATCAAATGCTGCATTCACCTCATATACATAACTAGAGATCTATGTGAATGTTTATGATAAACGTGATTTCAGCTTGTTTTTCAGCATAATATCAGAACAGGTTAAGATAATTCCAGGTGAGATGACAACTGAGTAATTGAGGACTCCAAGTTTAGTCACACCCTGTTTTTATGCATAAAATTATCTGCTATCATCAAAAGAGAATCATCAATAGTGTGTGTATGTGTGTGTGTGTGGGGGGGTTTAACAGATTATTAAATATAAAACCTTTATTAAATAACTGCCACAACAATGTTTAAAAAACTGATGTCATTGGTCCAGACAAAGGATGAGATTTTAGAGATGTCTTCATTCAGATGTTCACATATTTTCAGTTTGTTCATAGTCCATAAGAAGACGTTCATGATTTGTATATTTTTCACGTCCACAAACGATCGGAATAGGTTCTAGTTAAAGGTTCAGATATTAAACGTTTCCAACATACAGGTTAATATCTGGACCGGCCCACGTGATACAGACGTGACCTGTAAGTGTCCCCGGTGGACACCGTCTTTCAGGCAGTTTAGGACCCGAGTGTGTGAGTGTGTCTGTATGATTCAAGTCAGTGTCAGAGAAAGACAGAATGTTAACAATGATCTCATGTGATTATTCCTATATTTTAAACTCATTATTAAAAGATATCACATTCGTCATCAGGAGCCCGTTATCATCTGTCTATTCTTAGGTTACTATTAATATCAGATATCGCACGTGCTCCTTCGTGGTCCCCACCTTTATGGGCTCCACCTCAAATTGTTTCTTTTTTTGTCACATAGTGCACTGCATAGAGTGTAACAATCAATTATTTCGTAGCCTAGGCAGCGCGCTTTATATAGGGAGAGATATATTTGGGATTGAGCCACTTCCCACTGAGCAGGCCGCTACTGCGCATGCGTGGCGCTTGCTACCGCAGCCAGGGGGCGTGAACATGGCGTCCTGAGCAGGACCACACAGCCGGAGACCGCATCGTTTCACTGGGCTTTCCAGATCAAGAAGGACAGAGAGTGAAGCAGCGTAACCGGACCGCTTCAGCAAACGCAGTGAAACGTACGCTTTTGGTGCTCGTATGCTTTCCAGAAAAGGATAGACGGGATTAAACATCAGCGGTCCACATCGGTGTAATTTGCTTAGCGGTTTCTGTTGTTCTATTTCACTAATTCAATTTTCATGCGGTTGCAAAGCCAGTCGGTGACGCGAAACAGGTGAGAGCCGAGGCGGCCGCTCCTTATTTTCGGGATTTGGGCTGGAAATGGCGAGCGAGAAGCCGCTTACGCTTACGGCGCCGCTGGCGGAGCGAGAAGCCACGGGCGGCGGGGACGCGATGGTGTCCGGCTCGGGCTCCGTGGTTCTGCCGGCTGGCGTCATCAACCCCGCGGTTCCGATCCGCAACATCCGCATGAAGTTCGCCGTGCTGATCGGCCTCATCCAGGTCGGCGAGGTCAGCAACCGGGACATCGTCGAGACCGTGCTGAATCTGGTGAGTGAAGGAGAAAGCTTCATCATCTGTCCACAATGGCTCTAAGCCCCCCATCTCCATCTGTGTGTTATTCCCCGCGCTCCGGCCTCGCGGTGCTGAATGATGCTGCTGCTGCTGCTGCTGTGAGATGATGTCATTTAGAGCTAAATCAGGTGCACCAAAGCTCTAAACTCAAACCCCGTCCAAAAAACCGTCAGTATTGTCAGAATGCATTCCCTAGAGGAATTGCCCAGGGCCTCGCTGCCTTTTGTTGACAGCGCGATCGCATCGAGATTGCAGCCATTATTATTATTATTATTATTATTATTATTATTATTATTATTATTGGATGACAAAGAATGCTCTAATTGGATCAGGTCGCTCATTTCATTTCCAGATTATTATAACGCGTGTGTGTGTGTGTGTGTGTGTGTGTGTGCGTGCGCGCTGCGTTTAGACATTGTTATTCAGACACAGATCGGGTAGCGTTCTGCTCTGGCTGGTAACAATGACTTTCCAAATATCTTGTGTCTGTGCGTGCTTTTGTTTCTCCTCTCGGTGCTGAAACAGTAAACAGGCCCACAGTAAACCTCCGATGGTTTCAGAGCTGTTTTATGTTTATGAATGGAAAATGTACTTGATGGGCTGCTGTGATGTTATTAGGGCAGTAGGGACGAATTCATTAATATGGAGGAGGCGTGAAGGCGGCTGCTGTCGTGCTGCTTTATTTGCACACAGGGATCTCTGGCACATATTCTACCCTGATCTTTAAAAACTGCTGAATGGTTAGAGAAAGCAATTGGAGCTTGTAAGGCTGGATATTAGGAGCCTGGCCACACAGCAGGGATTAAAGCAGGGTTTGTGTGACTACTTGTTATGAAACAGCCCATAAGGCGCATTAACACCGGTTTTCTGAATGCGTGATTAACACGAGCTCTGCTTAGCTGCTAGGATCCGTGATATCGCTTCAACTACATGAGTGAAAGTACACCAAGAGGCCTTAACCAGGCCTGCTGTGTTAGAGAAGTGTCTTGTGTGAAATTGTGCGTGAAGCTCCACAGTCACGTGCAGAAACGAGGGCAAGTCGGGCTTTAATTGATGGCGTCACGTGTTTGATCTTCATCTAAGAAGGAAATGAGTAAGGACCAGGCACATCTCATAAATTTGGCCTGAGTAATTCTCTGTTGTGGATGCTGCAGCACTCTCAGTGCGCATGAATCCGCCAGGACAGCATGTGGAAGCAGGTGGAGGAGGAGGAGGAAGAAGGAGGAGGGGGTTGCTGCAGTGGCGTCGCGCTCGGAAACCTGGACTGAAAGGATGGGGCTGTGGAGGACAGATCAGGGGAGGAGGAAGAGATGGATGGGCATGATTGGGAGTACCGATGCGTATCTCAGGGGTTTGAGAAAGAGGTGGAGAAACGTCAGGAAGGCAGGACTGAGCGCTTGTAGGTGGGCTAGACCTCATGCATTATGCAGCCTCAGCTGAAACCACAGCTTGTAGGCCATCGATTGATCCGAACTGCCATTTCGAGGAGCAGATGAGGCGATCGGCTAATTAATAGGCTTCTCCGCAGAGGCTTAACCACCAGAGCCTGTACCATTCAGCGAAAGTAGTTACACAGAACAAGTGAATGCATTGTAGATTAGACTCGTTTAAGCTTGCACTATAGCTTGTATTCACACCCAGTCATGTGAGTGTGGCAACTTGCAGCAGCTTTGGTCAGTTCTATGCTTTTCTGAGAGTTAGGCCTACTTCGTGAGCCAAATTGTGTTCGATGTATGTCCTCCGGGCCCATGGGAGGCTGAATACATGTTTCAGGACACATGTTGTCCTGCTGTGAATCCCTGAAGTCAAGTGATGTCCTCAACCTTAGCTCGGGGATGTTAATCCTTCAATTATCTCGTAGACAAGTGACTCACCTTGAGGTGAGGAATGATCTTATTAATAGGAAGCTATAGAAAAACTTGCATTGTGAGCCAGTTTAAATAGCAGTCTCCTTTGAGATTTTTGTTGTTGTGCCAGGAATCTGTTCCCTGATCTATAAATTTGATTTAATATTTCTATTTCACATTACATTATGTATATTTTCCTGAAATCTAATTCTACTCATGAGTACTTTTGAGCTTATGTTGCTGGAGGATGTCTGTAGGAGTTATGGTAGATATGAGCGATCTCTGTATAAATCACAGGAAAGGGAATGTCTTTACAATGTAGGTAAATTCCATGCAGACTCCATGCACCTCATTTTTAATACAAGCTGATAGACTTGACCTTTATTATAAGCGCGTGTTGTAGGCTGTGCAAGTTGTCTCTTCATTTGTCACATGACCATAACCTGTATATAGGCTACATATAGCAGAAATTCAAGTATATTTTATTGTTCTTTTTTTTTTTTTTTTTTTTTAAGTTCACCAGTACTACAGTAATGAAGGGGAAAAAACCCTGCAAACCCTCCTTTTTTCCCCCACAGGATATAATGGAATCTCTACCAACATGTCAATTCTCTCAGTGTACATTTTACTTGGAAATAAATAAATCTATATTACGCAGAAGGTGAAATACGACTTTCCTGACACCTTCACATGCAGTCTGGAAACATGTCAGATTTGCACGAATCAAAATCCCAGAGATCCTCTGGAAATAATTGCCCCACCTAAAACAAATCCAGTGTGATTCAAGCGATTATTCTCCTTTCTGGATTTTCCGAGTAGGTCATGTGAGCTCTGGCCTGCTGCTGTTCGGGTAACCCCCAGTGGAGCTGACATAGTTGCTATTGTAGTCTTGGCAGCAGCGGCAGCGGCAGCGTCCCACTGTTCACACTCAGATGAACTCAGCCTGAAATGCTGGAGTCCAAACTTTTCCTTTTTATTCTTAAATATGCTGCACATTGTGCCTGAAACACTTTACTAGGTGAAGGTCAATTTATTATTTAGACACAGAAATGAATGCAGTAGTTAAAAGGACATTTTGCGTTTACGTTCGTCGCTGTATAAAAAGAATGAAATGTGTTCTGGCGAGACTGTAAAAATGCCTCCTAGCTCTAAGATATTAGTCACATTAGCGTTTCCCTACGCCGCCTAACAAGCGTCCTGCTGACGGATGGATTGATCACGCACATTTATGGTTGCACTAAATACAAAATTTCCAGAGGGGAGCGTAGCTTCTGCATTTACACTGTAAGGAGTGTGTTACACTGTAAGGTGTGTATCATATATGTAAGTTGACAAGTTGCTACGTAAGCTCTGAATGAAGCAAGCGCTGCAGCAGATGTTCAGTCTCACTGCCAAGGACGCAGAACGGTTGTGAACAGTACAGGAGATCATCTTTGATTAGGTTCTGTTAGGACCTGTGTTTGTGGGGAAATTAGCTGCTTTAGATTCACAGGCTTCATAAAGGCAAACATGATTAAGCACCTTGTCCTTGTGGCCATGTAACACAGTTATTCCTCACAGAAACCTGTCAATAAGGGCATCTTAATGCCGCTTGGCTTTAGACGTTTTATTGCAATTGATAACGCAGTAAGTCCTTTTGGGAATGCAGCAAATCTCAACAGCAGAGATGTTTCACTAAATGAGTGCCTTCTCTTTTTTTTTTTTTCTCTGGCCAAATTAAATCGAACATGTAACAGGACCAGTGTAAGAAACACTTGCCACATGCAAGCAAAAGGTTACTACATGTTAAACAAGCATCATGTTTTTGTAGCCATTACCTTTCCCTCTCTCTCTCTCTCTCTCTCTCTCATATATATATATATATATATATATATATATATATATATATATAAATAAATAAAATATACACACACACACAGCTACTGTGGGCTTGATGTTTAAAACTCTCCTGCCGTTAGCAGAGCATCATTGTTGCCATGGAAATGGAGCCATGGGACCACAGCACTCACTTCCCACCTTCCCAACTGTTGTCAGCTGTTGTATTTTTTTTTTCCAGCCACATCAGCAAAGCCAACAGTGACTTAATCCATGGAATAGTCGTGTTGTTTTTTTTCATTGCCCACCGTCGTTTTAATGATGCACATAACAAAGAAGAAAGCAATAAAGCAAATTCATTTTTTTGTCAAATGATGCTTGAATTGTGCTTCATAACCCAAGGCAGTGTGTGTGGTTTGGCAGTACACCAGGGACACATCGTGTCCATCTCTCCCAGTAACACCCTCTCTTCCTCTCTCTTTCTCTCTGTCTGTGTATTTTTCATTCATTGCGCATCTCTCTCTCTCTCTCTCTCTCTCTCTGTGTGTGTCTGTCAATCTCTCTCTCTCTCTCTCTTGCTCCCTGTCTCTCTATTCCACCACCTCTCTGTCTCTCTCTCTCTGTCTCTCTGTGTCTGTCTGTCTGTGTCTCTGTCTCTCTCTCTCTCTCTCTCTCTCACTCTCTCTCTCTCTCTCTCTCTCTCTCTCTCTCCCTCTCAATGTCTCTCCCCACGACGGTGCCTCATTAGTTCCATTGCTTCTTTGCAAACCCGCCAAGGTCAGGAGTAGAGGCTGGAGATCACACACTCAGCACAAACCTGCCTCAGACATTGGAGAAATGAGCAGAGAGACGGTACAGCAGCATATAAAACAGCAGAGAGCAAGTCACACACAGGCTGAAACAGCTAATCAGTTCTTTCATCACGCTTTCACTCAGTCTTCATCTTCAACACATC
Source organism: Hemibagrus guttatus (assembly GCA_033459395.1). Classification (NCBI taxonomy): domain Eukaryota; kingdom Metazoa; phylum Chordata; class Actinopteri; order Siluriformes; family Bagridae; genus Hemibagrus; species Hemibagrus guttatus. The sequence continues at coordinate 7,401,120 of JAUCMX010000015.1, forward strand.
GACAGAACTAAATATACTGCATGGGTTTCGTCTACAGCAGTGACGCACTTCCTGCTGGCCTGCAGTTTCACTAAAATGCTCTACACATGGCTTTTGTGCTTTAATAAACAAAGCTGTACATTTTTCTTCAAATTTCTTATGGTGCATAACAGAGAGGAGGATCCCTGCGAATGAAGAGGAGAAAAATAATTCTAAAGCTTACTCGCACCAATCAATGAAATGTAGAAAATATAGAAATAAGCCATTCTTACAGTGATGCCATTTATGGCTTAAGTGAACAGCAGCATGTTCTGGTGTATATGACTGAATCGTGTAACAGTAAGGATGACCAGAATCTTTTAAGAATGTTTTTCTGCACGTCATTCATTTCTCTGGCATTAGGAAATTCCTGGATTTATGCGTTTACTGTATATTGATTAAATAAGCTTCTGATTTTGAGCAAAGAAGCAAAATCGTGTAGTGAGCCATATCAGGAAAAATAAATCCCTTCATGTTTCCATGCAGCTCCCAGTCAAATCTAGCTAGCTAAAAACGTCAATCATGTGAATGAAGAGACTGAATATTATTCAGAGGAATTGTACAATGATGACATGCATGGTAAATAAGTATGGAGTGAAACAGGACAGGGTGTACAGAGGGGTGTGATGCAGAACAAGCTACATTTGAATAAGTCCCACCCATTTTCATGAAGCCCCGCCTCTAGTAGGCACATCTACACACAGACTAGCATTCCAGACCCGAAGTCAGTTTTCCAAATAAGTTTTTTTTTTTTTTGTTACTTAATACACAGTTTTTTAGCTGTTTACTGGGTGTGACTTCATTGTTTACATATAAACATCTCATTGTGAGTGACAATCAGCTCTGTAGTTCTGTAGCTCAGTGTATCGTGTTCACGAGTCAGGGCACTGGTGAGGATCCTGGCACACTGGGACACCGATGTCTACACTGGCATTCATCAGCAGCACACAAAACCAATATCGTTTACATTTTTTTTTTTTTAAAGTCTCAAACATTAAATAAAGTAAGTAATCATTTAAGAGCTACAACAACAAGATGCTTACATTTGTAGACCAAGTTGCTGAGAGTTTATCACCCAGTTTAGAGGCTTCAGGAAATATGATGTCATTTCTAGTAAGAGATCCTAGTGCGCATCGATGCTTCCTGGTTATTGTGGTGCTTTGTGGGATTTGCACTCTGAAAGATCTGCTTTTTTTTTTAGGCTTTCAGTGTGGTATAGATGTGAGCTCCTAGTGAAATCCTAGTCCCCTAATCAAAGAGTGATTGTCTGTGTATTTCTGTCTCACTATCTGTCTCGCTATCTGTCTGTCTGTCCATCTGACAGTCCATCTATCTCTGACTGTCTATCTGTCTGACTGTCTATCTGTCTTTCTGTCTGTGTGTCTTTCTGTCTGTCTGACTCACTTACTATCTGTCTGTCTGTCTGACTGTCTGTCTGTCTGTCTTACTATCTGTCTGACTGTCTGTCTGACTGTCTCATTATCTGTCTCTGTCCATACATCTGTCTCACTATCTATCTTTCTGTCCACCCATCTGTCTCTGTCTCATTATTTATCGGACTGTCTATATGTCTGACTGTCTGTCTTTCTGTCTGACTGTCCATCTGTCTCTGTCTGACTGTCCATCTGTCTCTGTTTGACTGTGTCTTTCTGTCTGACTGTCCATCTGTCTTTGTCTGACTGTCTGTCTTTCTGTCTTTCTGTCTGACTGTCTATCTTTTTGACTGTCTGTGGTCAGAGGGAGGGATTGTAACTATTAGCAATAACATTTTGCTCTAATGCGTCACTCTGACACTCCTGAAACAGGAAGAGACAAGAACAATAAAAGCGCTATACAAATAAAATAGCAAAATTGAAACTATATAATCAATCCAGTATGGCCTTAAACAAACAGCTTGTGCCTGGACATGTCAATAGCTAATGAAGCTGAGAAGAAAGCTGGAGTGATCTTTGACTTTTGAAGGTAAAGCTCTGCACCACTTTACACCAGAAGCAGCACAGTGTTCCATGACCACTCTGATGCTCTTCATTTCATGATGCGCTTTCCTGATTTCTTTAGTAAATCGAACCTGCACATAATCTGTATTGATTGTCAGAATTTAATAATCATGCCTCCTCACTCTATGCGCTCTTGAAGCAGCGGCTTCGTTTAAGAAGAGACGTTTCAGAACAGATGAACTATCAAGAGACAGATTGTTGTCATTCCTTATTATTGACCAGACACCTTCCTTCATTAGCTAGCGAGAGGCAGATGATCCATGCTTCTGAGCGCCATCTTAGTCAGGAGGAAATGCCTTGAGCAAATGAAATGTGTTTTGCAATAAATCATTTATTAAACAATGGTCACCACCGGCTTTTCGCCGTAAGGACAGTTCTGATAAAGCCAAGCAGATCAGACTTCGGAGACTGTACTTCCAGGTTAAATCTCTGACACGACTACTGAGAAACTGGTGAAGATGGTGCCATATCAGAGCCCTTGGTATCAAGCACCTGGTCAATAGACTTGGAAATCACACTTGCCTGAATAGCTTTAATACATCCAGACAAAAAGCGAGCGCTACTAGATGACATCACAACCGAAACATCTCTATCTGCCAGGTTATGCTGTGTGTCTAGCTGTAAATAGTTTAGAGATTATATTCTATAAAGCTGTAAAACAGGCCGTCTAATAAATTTGTAGACCGCATGAAAGTTATTTTTTAATTCACACACTATGTAATTCTTGCACTAGTGCAGTAAAATGCGATTACAGACACAGCTCTGGTTGTTGGTTCAGTCACAGGCATCACATCATTATTGCGCTACAGCAGGAGTTCTGAACTCCGGCTCTTCCTGGTACACATCAGTGTTTTTGTGAGACTTTTAAAGTCAATGAATTAATGATAGTAATTAGAAAACTATTTTATTACCAATGCTATTGATTGAGACCGGCTCTGAATGTAGGAGTAGTAGTAGGAGGTTGGAGGTTTCTCGGAAAAAGAAAAACGTCTAGAAACTATTCAGCATGATACCATTTATTGCACTGATTGCAGTTTAAAAATCTATTAAGACACATGAGATTTAGGACTGGAGCAGTTTTGGACTCAAAACTCCATCAGTGACCAGTGACCATGAACTGCATGTTAAAACCTGATTGAATTTCCTCATTTCGCAACTGCAATTTTATTTGACCATATAATACACAGTAATAGAAAACCAGTAATAGAAAGTATATTATTTAGAATCACACTCTCTGCTGTTACCAAGATGGAAGATGGCATCCTGTTTGAGTCTGCTTCCTCTCAAGGCTTCTTTCTCATACACTGTATTGCCAAAAGTTTTAGGACATCTGCCTTTACATGCATTTGAATGTAATATGGAGTTGGCCCACCCTTTGCAGCTATAACAGCTTCAACTCTTCTGGGAAGGCTTTCCGCAAGGTTTAGGAGTGTGTTTATGGGAATTTTTGACCATTCCTCTAGAAGTGCATTTGTGAGGTCAGGCACTGATGTTGGACGAAAAGGTCTGGCTCAGAGTCTCCGCTCTAATTCATGCCAAAGGTGTTCTATCGGGTTGAGGTCAGGACTCTGTGCAGGCCATTCAAGTTCCTCCAAATCAAACGTTCATCCATTTCTTTATGGGGCTTCCTTTGTGCACTGGTGTGCAGTCATGTCGGAAGAGGAAGGAGTCATCCCCAAACTGTTCCCACGAAGTTGGGAGCATGAAATTGTCCAAAATGTCTTGGTATGCTGAAACATTAAGAGTTCCTTTCACTGGAACTAAGGGGCCAAGCACAACCCATGAAAAACAACACCTGAATTCAGTGATTTGGAGGGGTGTCCCAAAACCTTTGGCAATATAGTGGATCATCTCCGGGAGTTTTTCATCACTGCTGTCATCTCTGGCTTTCTCATTGGGGAAGCATTTCAATTTTAAAATGTTTAATTTATCCCGTATTTACACAAATGGATACAATCTGTACTAATAAAATAGAAGGTAATGTAATTGATTACTTATAAACTAGTTGCTGCTGATGAAATGGTGGGGAAAAAACAGGAAAGCAGATGGTAAAGAAATGGAGGCAGATGGTAAAAAAGTTGTTTAGATGATCTTTATTATCACTTCAGGCTAGATGAAACTAAATTCATAGTCAACTGCACATTATGTAAGACTCCTGTTGTTTTTTTTGGTAGTGAGCTGTGTTTTCACTATCAATTTCTATGAAACATTCTGCACTAATCTGTTGTTGCTTACTAAAAAAAATTAGGCTTATGAGTAAATATGCCTAACTGTACCCCTTATATAAACCGTATCTTTTCCCAAAATATTGAAAAATATAATGGTAAAAAAGTTTTAAGAACATCATACACATTCTTAGATTATCCTCTCTCGTCTTCCATCCACGGTTTTCTTTTTGCAGTATATTTTATATTTCATCTGCACACAGGGTGGTGCATTATGGGGTTTGGAGTCCTGCTGCGTCTCGGCATCGCTTTAGCTGCTGCTCTGACTTGCATCAGCGTTTGTGAGAATGTTGTGAGAAATGTGAGACGCAAGCCCACATTGTTTTTATTCTAAAACAAAAGTGGGCTGTTTCACTAATGACAACAGAGTAACAGGAAGTGTACTGGCTCCAATGCAGGACTTGTGTGTGTGTGGGGGGGGGAGCTTGCATTACACATTCATACAGTTCTTCATCATGATGATGAGAATGTTTAAGCCAAATAAAACCTTTTGCCTCTGCTTTGAAGCCACACCACAACCCTTGAGAAAGTAGTTATTCATCTGTTCATCCATCTGTCTGTTTGTCTGTCGATCCATCACTAGCATTTTTGTAAGCAAACTACGCCAAACAAACAAATCACCTGAAAAATCTTTCACTTGTGATGACTAAAATGACACTGGTTTATTGCAAAATGCCAAATTAGATGCGATAAGCCAGCATTCTTCTAACAGGTAAAGTAATGGTATTGATCAAATCTGTGGCAGGTAAATTAGATCTGGAACACAGGATGTGCTCATTCAACTAAATACAAATTCACCTACTACTCATTAACCCAGCCATTAAACCCCAGCCTGGTAGCTGGTAGCAGTCCTCAGCTACAAAGTCATATTATAGTCTGACTGCAAGTCAAGGTTTCCTCGTGTATGATTGAAAAGGATGCGCAATATGTTTCCACTTCAGCTGTTGTTGCAATCAGCCACGTTTTAAATTCTTGTTTTAATTATTCAGACGATGTAAGTGATATAAACAGGAAAGCCTGTTTTCAAACATATCTACTGTAGACTAGCGCATCTGACAATGATTTATCAGGAAACCGTTTCTGGGGCTCATGCCCCAGTAAAATGGGTTTAGTGACGTCTTTGGTTAAGATTAAGAGCTCTTTTGATCTGGCATGTCGTGTGTGTGTGTGTGTGTGTGTGTGTGTGTGATGTGTCTCCAGATCCTTCAGTGTATCAGACAGACGTTTGGTGTGAAGCAGACAGAAAATCAATTGGAAAAACAGGCTAGATTTTTTTCTCAATATATAATATGCTACTATATATAGAGTGTAAAATATATTAGAAATGAGGGAATATTGTCTGCTGTTCACCGTGCAACTACTAATCCAGTTTACCTTAATGCAGGCATATCATATTTGTATCATTTACAGCCTCCGTGTCTCCTCCTTTCTCTGTGATCTCCACAGAGCCTCATTTTTATTGTCACCGCCAATACACAATTGACGCAGAACCAAAGGGCTTTTCACACATCGGCGCTGCAGACCCACGCTCCACATATCCGTTATGTTCAACACCTCAGCCTCACGAATACAGCTCACTGTTGATTTTACAGATTTGTTCAAGGACATATTTGAACATTAAGTAGATATAGATGAAGATGTGGTCTTATTGCGTCTCCATGTTGCTTTTTTTTTTAATGACTTTTAATGACATTTTGCTGGCGGAGGATAGATATAGATATCATGATGGAGATGCCTGTATGTCTCAGGAGAGTGTGTTTGTCCAGCCAGTAGGACATGCCCATGCTCAGTCTGACAGCTTAGTCATGAACTTCCTTATTAGCATATTATTCTGCACTGTGTTATGGTTTGTATTGCTTCCTTCACTAGTTAAATTTATGGCACTTAAAAATAACTTGGAGTATAGCCATATTAGAAGTTGCTTCTGCCATACTTGGCTGTATTACTATGTATTTGTTTTTCTAGTTATTTTTGATTTTCCTCTCACTTTGGTGGATTTGGTGTCTCTCACACTCTCTCTCTCTCTCTCTCTCTCTCTCTCTCTCTCTCTCTCTCTCTCTCTCTCTCTTTATTATATAAATGTTGTCATGTTAATTGTTGTCATGTCTTTTGCTGTCGTCTTGGCCAGGTCACTCTTGTAAAAGAGATGTTATGTCCCTGAGTTTTATCCTGGTTAAATAAGGGTTATTAACTAACTGTTGTTGTTTTGTTTTTTTTTAAAGAACGACCTTTTCAGTGTAATTGGGTATGAAATCAGTTTTGAAATCAATTATTTTCCTTTCTTTATGTAACACAGCCACATATTTCCCTTAATTAAGGAAAGAAAGGAAGGAAAACACAACACAACCCCAGCTTGATCACTGCAGTAAGGTCAGCAGTTAAAACCTTGTCAGTTCAGATCAGGAAACCCCTGCAGAGATCGTAGAATTTGCCTGAAGGCAGCCTAATTCGAGTGCTGATCTCAGGACAGAGCTGCTGGGAATAAATATTAGAGGCTTTTATTTAGTTGAGAAGGTAAATACAAGCTCGCTTGATCATTGTCCTTAAGCTACGTTAGTATGATCAGGCGAATGGCCAAGATTATATATGATCTAGCTAATGCTGGGATCTAGGATTATATAAATTATGTACTACTAAGAACAAGATGTTATTTCACGTCAGCTTGAGGTAGAAAAGTAAGAGCATTAAGCAGTGGTCACTGAACTTGAAGTAAAAGAAGAAGAAGAAGTTGCTTTCGGCTGCTCCCTGTTCGGGGTCGCCACAGCGGACCGACTGGTCCGCACAACAACTTGGCAAATGTTTTACGCCGGATGCTCTTCCTGACGCAACCCTCCCATTTTTCCGGGCTTGGGACTGGCACTGCATCCAGTGGCTGGGGTTTGGGCATTGGCTGGGAATCAAACCCGGGCCTTCCGCATGATAGGCGAGAAACCTACCACTGAGCCACCAATGCCCCTCTGAACTTGAAGTAAAAGAATAACCTGAAAAAAGGCAGTTCACTAAAAAGTGGAAAAAGCGGCATTTGCTATTTATTTTGCTTCACTGTTAAAGAGAAGAGCAAGGTACGATGTATCTTTATTCTGTAATAAAAACAAAATGGAGGAACTGCTTCTCAGCACATACTCACACTTCATAACGTCACTTGCTGTCTGAAAACAAATCTAGCAAACCATTAGCTAGCTAGCTAAAAGCTAAACTTTGTTCCCTCCAAAAACATTCAGTATACTTGTTTAATCCAAGTCCAGTATCTGCACAGTTACTTGAAAACTCCATTTTTATTCAAGGATAATTACTGTCCTCCAGTCTGTCCTGTCCTGCTGAGCCTCCTAGCATGATGTAGACGTCATTTTGGTGAAAGGAGCTGTGACAAAACCCCCAAAATGGACTAATATTTTTATCACTCAGTGAAGCACTACATAATTTACATATTTTCACTACTAATTTGATCAAGAATAGATAGTTATAGTATATGGAGGGTTTATAAATCACAGCCAGACTGGATGTGATCTTTTAGACAGTTAACAGGCTAACACTGCTGTGTATTTTTAGTGATGTCCAGCTGTTTTAAGCTGCCCTTTTGTGTTTTTAAATAAAGCTGAGCTTTGGTTTGCCTGGTCATACGTATTGATTTTTCTTTTTCCTTGTTATTAAATGGCCTCACAATGTATGAGTCACATGAATGAGTGATTAGCAGTTTAGCTAGCACGGAACACAGCACATTTGTCTTAGCAGCAGAAATGTTAATTTAATGATCCTATATGATGTAGTATAATGATTTGCTTAGCGATCAAGCAAAGTATATCTTTTAGTTAAGCATATGTAAGTCTATGAGTATTTTGCATGTAAAAACGCAATAAGGTAATCTTCAGTTTGATGTAGCTAAGTATTTTGAAATCACTAGCAGATAGATTAGTTAGGTCTGACTGATAATATCTAGCTACTTCTACCTAAAATGGATTGCATTTATGTTGTGTCTGTGTAGGTGAAGAGCCAAATCTATAGCTCATTAGCACTTTTAGGGCACAGGCCAATCCCCAAGAGTCTCACTGACTATCAAAAGGCAGGAGTTGTCTACGAATGATTTACGAGTAGAAGGTCATGGGTCAGAGGTCTTTTTAACACAGGTTTTATCAGGACAGCCAGTGGAACAGCGCAGTAATTAGGTCTTGATGTTGATTCAATGGGACACTGTTGGCTGTAGTGCTGCATGTCTTCAGGAGCTCTTCATGCTTGTCATTAAGGGTATCTCTAAGAGTAATCACACTGTGCCAGAGTAGATATGCTCTAAGCCTGATAAAGTGTTAAATGGTAAGGCCAAGCATCAGGCTTCTCTTCATGTTCCTCAGTGGATCCTCTTGTAAAAAGACTTCCCGCTGTCACTGGATGAGAGCCCAGAGTCACTGAAGAAGTGTTAGATTAGATTTACTTTCATCATCAAAGATCACCTGCATTTTTAGTGATATGACAGGATTCGTGTTTTTTTAAGCAGCATTTATATTTTTCATTCAGACAAGAAGCACATTTAGTTCAACCAGTTATCATGGCAGCACAGATACAGTCCTCTGATTTGAATATTAAGCATATCTCAGGTTACGAGGTAAGTATACCACTAGACTCTTCTCTGTTCGGGCACCGAGGTGGTGGAATGAACTTTCCCTAGATGTCCGTACAGCCGAGTCACTGACTGTCTTAGGAATTTAAACTTCTCATAATCACATTAATGTCTCTAGTACACTTTTAAACCAATTTAAATCAAGTCAGAAAGGTTAAATATAGAACTAATAAAGGAGTTTGGGGTTTGTCCCTGTTAACCTTTCACCATCCAAACAACACGGTTTTAAGAGTGAAGGCTTCGCCTCAACGCTCAGCATGTTGTGTGTTTTGAAATGCTTTTCTGCACACCACGGCTGTAAAGAGTTGCTATCTGAGTTAGACTTAATCAGCTAAAACCAGTCTTGTGCTCCTCCTCTGATCTCTCTCATCAGCAAGGTGCTACCACCTGCAGACCAACTGCTCAAAACGTTTCTTACACCATTATGTGTAAACACTAAAGGGTAGTTGTACATACAAATATCAGGGGAAGGGCAGACTGTGAAATGCTCAAACCAGCCTGTCTGGTCACAGATCACATTCCCCCCATTCTAATTTTTAATGTGAACATTAACAGAAGCTCTTCACTTGTATCATCATGATTTTATGTACTGCACTGCTGTCACGTGATTGGCTGCTTGGATTGTTTGAATGTATACTCTTAACGATGAAGGTTCAGTCTCGAAAACTGTGTATTTTTGCTTCGTCACAGCTTATTGCAGGGTAATGCTTGAGGGGCTTATGTACAACAGAGTTTCCTTTTTTCCCCAAGAGTGTAACTGACAATTACTTGTGATTTCCTCTATTTTCACATTGTTTAATAAATAATAATCATCCATCTTTCTATTTTAATAAGCTCATGCGACATGACGTGTTTGAGGTTGATGTTATAGGGCACCACATTGGATATCCTCTTGAAGATATTGATTTATCTGCCGTATTTCTAGTCTGTATGAATCATTTAGGCTGTAATCTATAATTCAGAGCCTTTTCCTCACGCTTTGCTGCCGCTGATTGCTTCTCCTGTATAATCAGGGACAGAGAAAAGCTCATTGCTTCAAGGTCAGAGCTGAGACAGTCGTGCAATCCGTATCTCAGAGGGCCACTGTGATTAGAGCCAGTGAAAATAAACGAACGGTTAAGTCACAGAAAGAGACATATAGTGAGAGGGGAGGAATTGTTTTTGGGAGAGATTTCCTGACATCCATTATGAAAGAGAGAAGCAGAGAGATACAGAGAGAAAGGGAATAGAATATGAAGATTTTGTTTGTCAGGAAGGTCGGGAATATATGATAATGGGACAGAAGAAATTGAAATGAGGTTACCAAAAAAGCTCGCTGTTTAAAGAAGATTAGTCTAACCTTGACCACCAAAACACTTCCTTCGCAAAGAATGTGTTGCGGATTATTTCTCACCCTCACTAATGTCACGTCTTTCTGGATTATTAGAAGCTTTCCTGGTGGGAAATGAAGCACAAAAGCCTGCAGTTAGCAGAAAGAGAGTAGGATTTGCTGAAGGTAAACTCAGTCAAGCATAATGAGTCACCTCTGTTTTTGTAGATCAAGCACTTCTGGCCATCGGACACGTTCAGCTGATTCTGTATATGATAAAATGTTCATGTGGGTTTTGATCTTTTTTTTTTTTTTTTTGAGCAAAAGAAAGATCCTCGTAAACAGAGACTGTAACACCGTAACTCCTCAGGTTCTCTGTACCTGTGTATCTCTACATTCAATTCAGTTCACTTTAACACATTTAAGCTCAGCTTGGGGGGGGATTAACCGGCAGAAATCGCTGCCTTTTCCAGTTTCAGTTTGTTTGTTCAGCTTTCATGTTGGCAAAAGCACATCTAAATAGTTTGGTGAAAGCTTGAACTGCTGGACCTCAGCGGGATTTTCTCTTTCCTAAACCCCGTAGAAGCAAAAGAAAAAAGGAATCCTGCTGCGTACTGAACTGTAATCACTGTCCAGTCACACTCTGCTGCTTTACCTTGTCTTACACTTCACTAGAAATCACTAGAAACAGCAGTGGAATAGGTTTGCATGTGTGACCAGACACGGGTGCCTCCATCAGACTAGAATAGATTTAACAAAAGTGCAATCTGACCCCTTACTGATGAAACCAAACACATGGGAGAAAAGCTATGGGTTAAATCTGTTTACTCAGCATTCACTCGCTGTAGTCAATCCTGTTGTCAGTGGCAGTGTGCAAAACCGCACGTTTTACCACAAATCAGATGTCCTCTTGCTGAACATGAATTGAACTGGTGGTTCAACCACAAATAAAATGCATTCACACAAAACAAACAAACAAAAAACATAGTTTGTAAGGAATATTGTGGTATTGGGGGCATGGTCTAGCGTCATCTACGTGGGGAAAAAAGGAGCTGGGTCAAACTGACAGGTAACGTGTGATGATTTTCACCTGTGCCTGATTAGACTGAGGTGTTACTCTGAGTGAGAGAGAGAGAGAGAGAAGAAGCACAGAGCTGTGTGTTTATGTGCAAAAAGAATTGTTGAAAATAAAGAAAAGGGAAACATTAAGAATCTGTGTGAGTTTCCCAGGCCATTTTTCCCAGTTTTCTCCAGTCTCTTGTTCCCAAGTGTGGCTCTAAATAGACTGGCAAGAGCTTAACATTTTGCGTCACTCTCTTCACCCACTTGTTTCCAGCGGTCATTCCGCCTTCACTCGCTGGTGATTGCCAACTCTCACTGAAAGTGAGTGAGTTTATGTGATGAGCTTGTCAGTGTGAGTCCACTGAACATAGTACCATATGTAGGTGTAACTCATGCCGAGTTCACACCGCATGATTTAAGCCCTGATTTTCAGTCGCAGACTAGTTTTGCAAAATCAAGGCAAATCGGAGCTTGTGCACACGAGTGACAATCGCGCAGTGTGAATGACCAAAAACGCGATCTGACCGAGTCGCCGATGAGTCGTGCAGTGTGAAAGGAGTTCTGACTGAAAAATACATCGGCGCTGTATCGGCGAGAGAGCGAGATACAGGGCAGCGGGAAGTTCGGGGAGGAGTGAAAGACCACAATATCAGCAAGCATGGCTTCGGTTGGAGCACGGTATTATAGTTTATATAATATTGAAAAAAATGTCTTAAATATAGATATATCAGAATAAATAAGCTTTACAGTTACATCAAACAGAAATAAAACAAACATTTGCTTGACCAGCCGCTTCAGCAGCAGCACATTGCAAAATTATTCATTTGTTCAATTATGCAGAACGCACAATCCTTGTTCGCCGCGAAGACCATTAGGATCGTGGAATTTTTGCGTGGTTCCATTTCCAGTCTCATTTCAACTCTGATCTCACGTGTGATCTTGCGTTATATACAGAGTTGTTGGCGATTCTTCCTATTGCGAAATCACGCAGTGTGTAACCTCTTGTCGCTGATCCATCGTGCAGTGCGAGCCCAGCAGCGACTGCTACCCTAGAGTGATCCGGTGAAATCGTGCAGTATGGCGCGGCATAAGAGTGCGAGAACACTGCTATGAAACTGGAGATTATTGGTCATTGTATCATTGTGTGGTAACTAATGCCAGAAATAAACACAAAAAACACCGTAAATGTGATTTTAATAAAAACAAAAAGTTATATAATTCACTGACCACTATTTGAATTCTATGAGCTTGCAATTCTATGAGCCCTCAAAGACTGATAACAGCCATGCCGTTGATTAGACAGCGAGTACATTTCACTGTAGCCCCACTGTTTCTCATGATCCTGATGGAAATGCACCGTAATATCAGCGCTGTCTTAAAGCTGCATAAAAAGATGTGATGTGAAAGCATCAGTCAGTCACTCAGTGGACTGCAGCACAGGTCAGCGTTCATGGTGGATTTCATCATCTTCACACATCTGTTTAAATATTTATAGCTTCCACACAATTTGCTGCTAAATAAGTTTCACTCGCATCATTTTCCTTTTGCTTTTTAATCTAAATAAAAGTTTGTCATGTCTTTCCACTGCATTTTACACAACTTTTAACGGTTTACTGTGAGAATTGGAACAGCGTGGCAGGAAATCTTCCTCACAGATGTTGAATTTAATCCCGTGCTGTCAGATAATTCTTCCACATCACTACCTTCTCTCTTAAGTGGCTCTCACACTGAGTGTGTTTGCTGTGGTCCGTATCAGAGCGTGATTGTTCCCGGTGGTCTGTTTTCAGACTCAGTCGATTCTACCAAACCCCAGTGCATTTGTGTTCATCTTCCATCTTCATGAAGAACACAACACGACTCGCCACACTTTTGTGTTTTAATTATTTGGTGCTCTTGTGTGCATTGAGGTATCTCACCTCTTCCGTGTCCCTCAATGTTCCCGTCACTCATGGAACTCGTGTGTTGTAGAAACAAATGATAAAAAAAAAAAAAAAAAACACACACAATTTTGGTTGCTTTACTTCCTGAATAAGTGCAGACCCGAGTACGAGTTGTGTTCACGTTCACGGGAATCGCGGCACAGTTCCAGTGCGACCGAACTCGCACCACCTCCCACAGCTAGCCTCAGGTTCAGACTAAACTGCAGTGTGAAAGCTCCTTAGTGACTGAGATGATGCCATTAAAGTACACACCAGGCTGCAGTAATATGTAGAAACACCGTTGACCTGCTTCCTGTTCTGAAGATTTCTATGCTAATAGTTGATGTAACGAACTGATTAGCATATTATTGTAGTGACGTTATGGAAAGTTTGCTGTAAGATTGGTTGAACTGTCCGTCTCTTTTTTTTTTTTTTTCCCCCCACTTTGTTCTGGCTTTCTACACACTGGCTCATGTATCGAGAGATAAATAAAAGAGGCACATGTCATTGTCATTGCTGTTCAGTTTATTTGACATCGCTATAATCTTTTGCTGGCTGTGGATTTGGGTATGTGTGTGTTTACATACTGTATGTCTGACGCATGTCTCCTGGAACACACGGCTCATCCTCCTCCTCCTCTTCCTCCTCCAGCAGCAGCTCGCTGACTTATGATTTCAGACCTGCCAGTTTTCCACTGCGCTGTTTTTGTGCTTAGTGAGAGTCATTCGGCATTCATGCTGACCCAGATTTCCTGCATCCTGCCTACCCGGCCCACAATAAAAGACTGAGGTTTTCACTCTTCCTCCGTCAGGCAGGCGGTCAGGATGGTTCTTTAGTTGTGCTCTGGAAGCTGTCTTCCTGCTGATGTTTTGGTTTGAACCAAAAACTGCTGTGCGATACGGTTAAAAAAAAAAAAATAATGCAGTGATTAAAAATGACAACATAAATGATAATGCAGTGAAATAAATGATAGCATAAAGCAGGAAGGACAGCGCTGTCATAATCAAGGATGATGTCCTGGTGATCAGGTGTATGATGTCACCAGTACAGCGTATCAATAACTGTGGCTCTAGATGAATTCTAATGATGAATATAGCTGGAGGGAATAATAAGTGAATGATTGTTCATCAGTGTCTTTGTTTCCTTTTCATGCCCACGTACAGTAATTCTCTTGGTCTGGTTGCATTTTCACTGCACCACTTGAATAAGAAAATAATGACAGAGAAACTTATTTGACCTGAACATGAGCCCGAAGGTCGTTCTGTCTGTTTCGTCCGTGTGTAGAAATGTTTAAATATTTATTTCTCAGTGCTTTCAGGATTTTGTGATTACAGCAACGAACACCCAATCAAGCAAACTCCTCGGTATTAAGATATGCATGCAGTGTTTTTTTTTTTTTAAATTCCAGAAATATTTGGGCCTAGACACGTCATGTGATGTCATCACAAACACACATACACACATTCAGCCAGAGCTCTCTTCCATTCGTGTGCACTGAACATGAGTACAGCTCACAGATTATGCGTCTTTACTGCTCAGAGTTTAAATGAAGAATCCTGTGCTTGTAAATTTCAGCAATTCAAGTAGATTTCCACAGAAAAATTCTACAAGTTGCAGCAAAATCGAACATTTTCACACATTTTCTCCTGCAGAAGCTGGTTTCTAGATACATGTCGAATATGATCTGAACTGATTTTTTTTTTTTAATTTTTCTTCTCCCATTTGTCTGTACCGCTTATCCGATCTATTCTCGGGTCACGGGGAGCCTGTGTCTATCTCAGGGGTCATCGGGCATCAAGGCAGGATACACCCTGGATGGCGTGCCAACCCATTGCACGGCACACACACACACACACACTCATTCACGCAATCACACACTACAGGCAATGTAGAGACTCCAATCAGCCTAGAAGCATGTATTTGGACTGTGGGAGGAAACCGGAGTACCTGGAGGAAACTCACCAAGCACGGGGAGAACATGCAATATCCACACACCCAGTCGAACTTGAAGACTCGAACCCAGGACGCTGGAGGTGTGAGGCAAACGTGCTAATATTATGCTGTTAAATTTCAAATTACATTAAAAGCATTTGTTTGGACTTTGTTTCAAAATTAGAAGTATTATTATTTTAGGCCCAATCCTGCAGCCGTGCAGAACTTAAGATGCTCAGCAATAAAGGCACAGGTCCGAAATATCGTCATGCCAGAAAAACTGCTTTGAATTTAAAGGAATGAAAATAGAAGGCAACAATATAAAGCAAGACAGAAGGAGAGAAACTACCACGTGAGGAACAAACGTCTGAGGCTTACTCAGCTCAGACATTCCGATCAGAGCAGGAGGGGAACGCTAAGCTGCGGGAAAACAAGAGGATTTGAAGGAGCTGGAATGTTGAAATTTTAACGCGTTTTTCCTGTGAAATCGGCCTCCCAGTGTTTGCAATTTTTGCATCTTACCCTCTAGTTGACCTTTTCTGGAGAGACAGGGCGGAAATTTGGAGTGAGTTTTAGCTTCGAGAGGCTCAGTAGTCTAGACGTCTAATGCTGCGGTGTGGCAGAGGAGCGGGAAAGAAAGCCGTTACATTGTGAAAATATTTCAGACTAAATAAAGCTAATACAGTCAGGACTGTAGTGTAAAGGAGCTTTCACTCTGCAGTTTAGTCGGAAACGGAGCACAGTTTGGTCATGTGAGAGCCGTGGAGCAGGAAGAGCAGCATGGTACTGAACCCGAGGCTAGCTGTAGGACGTGGGGTGATTTTGGTTGCACTGGAACTGTGCCGCGATTCCCATGAACGTGAACGCAACTCGTACTCGGATCGGCACTTATTAAGGAAGGAAAGCATTATCATTTGTTTCTACAACACACGAGTTCCATGAGTGATGGGAACATTGAGGGACACGGAAGAGGTGAGGAAAAAAATGATGGAAGATCAACACAAATGCACAGATGGAATCGAGCGAGTCACAATGTGAAACCATTTAAATCTGCAACATTTTTATTTTAGTTAACTTCACTATGAAACATAATCACTTTCATTGCACTTTGGATGGAAACTCCTTTAGGAGAGGACAAGAAGTGAGATTTATAAAGGGAAAAAAAAGCACATATCACCTGTGCACATATCTACACTTCATACAATCACACCTGCTTCAGCCAGTTATTTTCGTTAGATTAAAATCAGGTTAAAAGCTGTTAGTGTGGCGTGGAGTGAATTTCATTGTGACCAGCGCTGTGCAAAAGAGTGCATTTGGTGCAACAATTTGTACATCATTTTTCACTCCCACTCGCCTCGACAGCTAGATTATAGCCTTCAGTGACTGACAGAGGCTGATACTGACTCCTTTTTAGATGCTGCTGAGATCCAGGGTGACGCCTCCACATCATTATCAACCTGGAGAAACCTCTCAGACAGCTGGAGCATCTTTTAAAATCAACCCCGTCGTTCTCTTTAAATCCAGACACGATGCAGGCAAGATAACGTATTGGACACTTAAGTCTTACACATGCATCTTATTAAACCAGGGGTCCGCAACCACCGGGCTGTGGATCATTCTTTACCGGGCTGCACAGAAATAGTAAAACATTTTGTCTTTTTTTTTTTACTTATTTAAATTTTATTAACTATCACCAGTTGAAGGGAGTTTTATTTTAAAAACTGACCACAACCATCTGTTCCTTTTTATCGCATAGTCTCAGTTGCAGTTTTTTTTCATGCACAGATACGTTAAGGTACACTATATTGGCAAAGGTTTTGGGACACCCCTCCAAATCATTGAATTCAACATGACTGCGCACCAGTGCACAAAGCAAGGTCCATAAAGATATGGATGAGTGAGTTTAGTGTGAAGGACCTTCACAGAGTCCTGACCTCAACCCGATAGAACACTTTTGGGATGAATTAGAGCGGAGACCAGAGCCAGGCCTTCTCGTCCAACATCAGTGCCAGTGTCTCCACTCTAATTCATCCCAATGGTGTTCTATCAGGTTGAGGTCAGGACTCTGCAGGCCAGTCATATTACTCCAAATCAAACTGTCTTTATGAACCTTGCTTTGTGCTCTGGTGTGCAGTCTTGTTATGCAGCCGGAAAGTAAATAAACACCAGGCGGAAATGGCGCAGGCCGAAGCATCTTCATGCGCAGTACGGGGACGTGAGCATTTTCAGACGTCTCGGTGTAGACGACCAACTGTTGGAAAAACGATTGAAAACGATAATGTGGACGCAGAGCTTTTTTTAGACGAAAACGCCGTTTTCAAATTTAGCCGGATTAGTGTAGATGTAGCCTTAAAGCACGTACATGGGAGGTGTTTTCTAGTGCTGAAATGTGAATTAGACATTCCGACGGTGGCTGGCGACCTGTAAAGAGCTTCTTCAGAGTCTGCTGTAAGAGATCAGGTGAAGGATTGTGTAATTAGAATGATAGCACAAAAAAAAGGAGTAAAATTGAATACTTTAGATGTAGCATGGCCGCGTGCCATTTTTCACACTTTCCGTAATGTCACTTTGTTTTCCCAGTGGCCATTTCCGCTTAGAACCCACATTTATTCACATTTCTGCTGAAAATGGGAGATTAGGCCTCTTTCTGCTGGAATGTCACTGACTGCACAACATTTTCTAATGTAAATGTCAGAGCTACTGAATGTGATTGAAAGTGAAAATGCCAAAAATTCTGGATGTGACTAGAGACGGAAGCGAGACAGTAAGAAAGAGAACGCTGCAGATTGTTGAGGAGGCTAGCAGCAGCCTAAACCTGGAATCCTAATGTCCGATATATTACTGCCCCAGATCTCACCTCTATATAGAGAGCAAGCGTTCAAGTAAACACAAGTCTAGAATTTTACAGGAATAGTGCTAGTAATTAATGTAATAATCAGTAAGCAAATTTGTTTTGGTTCATCAGTATGGCTTCACCCTCATTATTCAGCAGGTTCTACAACAGCACTTGATCCAGTTTTTACTGTTAATATTATTTTTTGTGGCCGTGAGCAAATCTAATTCATCATTTTATCCAGAAGAAAGATGTTTTAAGCAAAAGTCTCGGAATTGTGTTCTGAGTGTATTTACAGTCACAGGTAGGAATGATTCAGTCCCCCAGGAGTTAACTGAGTTTCTTATGATCGTTATTTTTTATTTTAATGTTTTCTTTCTTTCTTTCTTTCTTTCTTTCTTTCTTTCTTTCTTTCTTTCTTTCTTTCTTTCTTTCTTTCTTTCTTTCTTTCTTTCTTTCTTTCTTCTTTCTTTCTTTCTTTCTTTCTTTCTTTCTTTTTTCTTTCTTTCTTTCTTTCTTTCTTTCTTTCTTTTTTGTGAGTCTTTCTTTCTTTTTCTTTCTTTCTTTCTTTTGTGAGTCTTTCTTTCTTTTTCTTTTCTTTCTTTCTCTTTTCTTTCTTTCTTTTTTATTTTAATGTTGTCTGTCTTTCTTTCTTTCGTGAGTCTTTCTTTCTTTCTTTCTTTCTTTCGTGAGTCTTTCTTTGTTTTCTTTCTTTCTTTCTCTTTTCTTTCTTTCTTTTTCTTTTCTTTCTTTCTCTTTTCTTTCTTTCTTTTTTCTTTTAATGTTGTGTCTTTCTTTCTTTCTTTCTTTCTTTCTTTCTTTCTTTCTTTCTTTCTTTCTTTCTTTCTTTCTTCTTCTTTCTTTCTTTCTTTCTTTCTTTCGTGAGTCTTTCTTTGTTTTCTTTCTTTCTTTCTTTCTTTTTTTTCTTTCTTTCTTTCTTTTTTTCCCGTGAGTCTTTCTTTGTTTTCTTTCTTTCTTTTCTTTCTTTCTTTCTTTCTTTCTTTCTTTCTTTCTTTCTTTCTTTGTTTTCTTTCTTTCTTTTTTATTTTAATGTTGTCTGTCTTTCTTTCTTTTCTTTCTTTCTTTTTTATTTTAATGTTGTCTGTCTTTCTTTCTTTTCTTTCTTTCTTTTTTATTTTAATGTTGTCTGTCTTTCTTTCTTTCTTTCTTTCGTGAGTCTTTCTTTCTTTCTTTTTTTCTTTCTTTCTTTCTTTTTCTTTCTTTCTTTCTTTCTTTCTTTCTTTCTTTCTTTCGTGAGTCTTTCTTTCGTGAGTCTTTCTTTCTTTCTTTATCAACTTGGCTCTTTCTATCTTTTTTTCTTTCTTGAACTGGTGAAATTGACAGTGCAGAATTCTTCTTTTAAACTCCTAGCAATGAAGACACATGTATTTCTTTTCTATGCTGCACTCATGTTCAACACACGTAAATGAAAAGAGCTTTGGCTGTATGTGTGTCATGATGACGTCACACAACATGGACTATGGAGTTCGCTTGATTTTGCGTTCACTTCTATGAAGTCTGGAGGGACTGAATAGCTTAAAGGTTAGACAATAATGCTGGACTTCACACCAGAATAAATAGAACTTCACGTCTAGTCCAGTTCATCTTATTACTAATATTTCTGCTTTAAATACCTGTAAACACACCAAACCAGAAGGAAACTATTGGAAGAAATACAACCTTGAATTTTACGTTGTCGTGACAATTTTTTTTCTTCTGTAGCTTGCTTTTGGTTTCAAAAGCGTTTTAAAGGTATTTTAGGCATAAATATTAGTAAGAAGAAGAGCTAGACGTGGTGGAGGTGGAGGCAGTGGTGTGCGTGTTGATGCTGCTGGCGTCAAGTTCTACTTGAGTAGGTGTTGAATGATGAGCACTCTTACACAACAAATTACATGCATTTAATGCAGTGATACTCAAATAAAGTCCTCACAGCTCGCAGACGGTCAGTTATATTGCACTGTCCTTGTGTTCTGAGGACTGTTTTGAGAACTGAAGGGTTAAAGGTATTAAAAGCTCTTCTGCAAAAACATGACACGTAATATATATATATATATTATTGTGTATGTATGTGTGTGTGTGTGTGTGTGTATATAAAATACTTTTGTGTGCTAATTTTACACACTTGATCTCGTGCTCATTATTATTGCAGTCTCTGCCTTTGTAATAGTGATGATGTACACGGTTGCGGTGTGTGATTGAGCCCCAAACAAAGCATTATTTTCTGTGCTTTGAACATCAGCCAGCTTCAGATGCTCCAGTGGGCGGAAGTTTTTTGTTGACTAATGATGGAATCGCATGATCCGAAGAGTGTAAATAAATCTATTTAAAAAAATTGAGACCGGTGTTCAGGCATCACTCCAATGGTTTTATTGTCACAAGTGCAGTATACAGTTTGGATGGAGCTCAAGTCCATTACAATACACACACATACATTTTCATATGATCATCTTTGTACATTTTAACTTGTATTTAAAACAAAAAAAAAACACAAAGGTTTGGGCTGGAGGAAGCAAACAGGAAGCCGACTGTGCGTCTCATTATTAGTGATGCTTTTAATCAGTGGTTTTAATCAGTGTCTGAGGCTTCGTCTCTGCTTCAGATTCAAGAGATTATATTTTTTTGGTTATTTTAGAGTGTATTATGTAATATACTAACTGAGTAGGATCATGTTGCTGACTCTGGCCCTATAGATGAGCTCATCTGATGCCTGTCGTATTGATTTTTACTCCAGCAGGGTACGAGCACCATGCCTCCAACAGCTCTATTTTCCACTGAAGCAGCCTCTGTTTGAAATGATGAAAAATCTGAGCCGTGGTTTTGCCCCATGCTGTTATTTTTTTATTTTTTATTTTTTGCGGGGAAAATCTCTTCATGTGTTGGTAATTGACTGTCAGTTGCTCAGTGCACACACACAAATGTAAAAGTGTCCTCTTCATCGTCCTCTTCACCGCCCACATCTAAAGCACGGCAACTCCAGGGAGTTCATCCAGAGCTGGCGAGCGCTGTTTAATGCGCCGTTTACTGTCCTGCTTTGTAACTAAGGACTAATTTAGCATCAAGTCTCCACATGAGCTTTCGATGACAACCATAGGAGTATTTTTTTTATCCGTAGCAGATCATCCATGGAGTGAAATGCGTCACCTGATTAGAGTTAGAGAAGAACCAGGCTTGATCCTACTTCCTGCCGTAACCTTTCATCAGTGCAACAAACCGCAGGCTTTTCTTGTGCTGCGCCTTACATTTGTCAAGCAGAAGATAAAAGCCAGAGAAATGCAGGTTAATAACCAGCGCACACCTGCCACTCCACAATGCACCACTCCATGGCTGCTTAGCAACAGCAGGAGGGAGTACTGGACATGGCAGAGGACCATCATTTGCACGGTTAATGAGGAATAGCAAGAGGAAGAGGGAGGCATTTCAGCGATGAAGGAGAAAGTCAATTGTTGATATGTGTGAAAATAACTGGAAAATATTTACCCCATTGTATCTCAGTTTAGTCATTTTATACCACTAGAATTCTCTAACCCCATCAGCTAGGAACCTTGGAGGATGAAGGCTAGCACCTGCTTCTTCTTCTAAGACACATGACTCCAGCAACTTTATCTGAGCTGTTGTGTCAACTGCCTTCTTCCACATACACAAGCTCACAGAGGCTCAGGATTGGCTCTCTGATTGGCTGATGGACAGAGAAGGGAGTGAGAGCAATTATCGTCCCACCCTCTCAAACAGCACAGCTAATTTTGCTGCCTTGGACTCCAGATCATGGATAGCTGTGGGATCATCATGGCAACATGGAGAATATGTTTTTTTTAAACCCTGTGCAGTTTATTTTTGAGGAAGCGAAAGCAGCATAGCTGTAGATATTTTCATTAAAAAGAAACGTCTGATTTGACGGTTAAAATCTTTTTATCTTACTGATTGAATATTGAAGCACGCGTATATAGAATTCGGCTCACAAGCTGTGTGGATTAGAATCGAATAGAATAAGTTTATTAATCCCCGGAGGGAAATCAAGTTGTCGTGGCAGCTTGGTACAATTACAGTACAGTAGGGATATGAAAAACAAAACTGATAATGAGCTGGAGCCCAGAGTAATATACAAAGAAAGTGCAGAGTGCAGTGGGGATGTGATACATGGTGTGAGAATCTGTACAGAGAAAAAGTACAAAAATACTGAGGTAGTCCAGTGTGAATTTCGTTAACGAAGACGATGACGAAAAATATTCGTTAACGACCATTTTTTCTGTGACTAAGGTGAGACGAAACTAATATCTGATGATAAAAACTATGACGAAATGTAAGACGTTTCTTTAACGAGACGAGACTGGACTAAAATGCTTTTTTTTTTTTTATTGGACATTAACAATAAATGATCACTTTGTATCGGCTAACTGTCTTTAAAAATGTGCGTCCCTGTCACTGGACTGGATAAGGGGCGTTTGCATCTCAGACAGTTAGCGGGTAGGATAAATAAACTCCAACTGGCCTGACGAGCTGCAGTGGCTTCAGCACCTGAAGCTTTAGGAAGAAAACGAAGAACTGATATGTGGAAGCATTTCTGTTATAATTCCTCTGAAAAACAAAAAATTGTGCACTGTGACAGAAAACGGAGAGAAGCCCTGTGGCTATAAAATAGGCAGAAAGAATACCACGAATCTTAAGAGGCATCTGAAGGCACGTCACCCTGCTATTTATGCAGCTTCTGTCAAGGAAAGTCAACTATTTAGTCTTATTTAAGTACTTTTTCTTAACGTTAGGTCAGTGTTACTGGATGTGTCTACAGGGAAATTTGCGAGCAAGTCTTACATTTTTACGTTTTAGCTTTCTGTTAACTAACGTCAGTTAGCTAGCCTAAGCCTATAGTTCTGCGCCAGCCTTTCAAATGTAAACCACTTCATTATATATTGTACAACGGCTTTTCTGCAGCATTCAGTTCTGTTTCTAATGAAATCTGTATCACGTGATGTAGCAAGATTATTTAGGCCATAGCCTATTTGTTGTATTAACTTACTAGCATGCAGATAGCAAGCTGTTTCTAAAATGACAGATGGATGTGGAAGTTGCTTAAGTTATTGCCCATGTACGTATGCTTAAGGCTGGAATACACTACATGATTTTTGCCCCGATTTTTGCCCTATTTACATTCTGGAAAAGTTGACACTCCCATATCTGAGTTGACAGATTTCATTAAAAATGTTATTTTGCCTCCAGATGTACACCCTTAATGGTTATTATACAGTAAATACTGTTGGCAGACAAAGGTATGTTAGTAATATGTGTTCAGCTGCTTTTGAACATCTGTCTGTTTATTGCACATTTATTTGAAGTTTCAGGAAATAAATGCTTGCTATCTTGATTCAAATCTCTCATAAGCTTAATTGGTCTAAAGAGAGAAAAATTATAATGAATATTTTTGTCTAAATAATTCATAGAAAATTAACAAAATTAAAGCTGGTAACTGCAGTTTGACTAAAACTAATGACTAAAACTTGACAAAAATGCAATGACTTTTCGTCGACTAAAACTAGAATAAAACTATGAAGGACAAAAATGACTTAAAATGTGACTAATAACCATTTTCGGCTGAAGATAAAGACTAAGACTAAATACTGAGGTAGTCATATGTGCACGAATATGATGACTGATGCGCAAAATATTCAAATGACAAAAAGACAGTGAGAAGATGTGCAAATGTGTTTGTTGTGTTATGTTCATATTTGCTATTCATGTCATTAACTCTCTCTCTTATTAGCTCTCACTCACTCGGTTCAGAGAATATCAGATACTTGGCAAGTTTAATCATTCGTCAAGTTTGAATCGAAAGAGCAGGACTCTCTGAACATCAGGTTAGTCCTGACCTAAGGTTACAGTCAGACAGGTCGTCACACTCGCTCTAGTTGAGCGTGCCTCATATAGAGGAAGTAAACTCGGCAAAATCAACCTCATCTCCTTAACAACCCATAAATGAATTGTACTCAGACCATCTTCAGATGTGGCTCATTTGTGGTTCATTTTGTGGTGCATTTGATTTATGTCTTGTGAAAACAAAGTGGTCCCTCTGCTTTTCACATGGAGCTCCATGGCTGGGGCTAATGGCTCTGCGTAGCTGCACTCCTTTACTACCTTCCAGATCAAACGGAATTGCTGTCGGTGGTCATGAGGTCTGATGACAGTGTTGTGTTACACTGAGGCTAATGGAGTCATCGTGGCTCTGGCAGTTACAGTCAGGTGCATAAGTATTTGGACACCCAAGCACCAAGTATTTGGACTCACCACCACAGTGGATTTAATGCAATTGAGTCAAGATGCCTTGTCATTTTTTACTTAATCCCTTCATTTTCACCGACTCGAATAATTGGGCAGTTAAATGAGAATCAGTTTTGTGTAGCACTCAATAGTTTGTGATTAAGGAGTTTAAAGCCCTGAAGTTGATTCCATGATCATGGGCACTATAAATATGTAGTCCAAAGAGGTATCGATTTTAGAAGTGTCCGCATCGACAATTCATTACATTCTTAACAAAATAAAGAATGCTCTGGAAGCTCACTAGAAGTCCCCTTTTCTTCTTACAATTTTTGCAAAATGTCTTAATAGAAATGGTCCTGAATATCGCACACACTGCCTGCACTTAGATCTTGCCATTTTGTGGAGTTTTAATTCAGATGAGTTGTCACAATAACTCAGAATAAAGCATGGAGGTGAACGTAGAGCTTGCTGAAGAAGAAGTGTGTTTACTCTCTATAGCTTTTTGTATTGACTACAAGATAAAACTACATGGTATTTAGAAAAGAATATCTTTTATGTGAATACACTATTATTAGTGATCTGAGATCTGATGAGCAAACCTTTCTTCTCGTCTTGCAGAATGCTCTTCGACTGCTGCTGCGCTCCAGTTTAGTTGTCTTTGAGCATCCACCTCGAGTATATATACTTCCTCCAATCCCTAAATGACTCCTGCTTTAAAAGAGGCTTTAAAAAAGTTCTAGCTGTGAGTCATAACACTTTGTCTTCATGAAGTCTTCACTGTTTAAAGAAGAATGAAAGTCATTCAAACAAAAGTCTGCAATCCTGCATGCTGATTAAATTGCCATTGTAATGACGGCTACAGCCAATAAAAAATCTCTCATTATTTTGGCATATGCCACATTTATCATCAGGTTCCTCTAAATAATCTTGCTCCGTTCTATGATATGGTCAAATCAGCATTTGTCACACGCACTTCCAAGTCTGTAATGTGCTTCTGTTGCATCAGTATTGCAGATAATGTACCAATATTACAGCTCTCGGGTTTCATTCCTTCATATTTATTTATTAACAAATTGTAAGAAAACATATTGAAGGATCTTGAATCCTGTGGAGCCGGGGTCTAAAAATAGATGGGAGAAATACAAATTAGGGGAGACAGTCACAGCTGGATTTAGACTCAGGCTAAGTTTATAATCAAATATTTAAAAAGGTCTTATTTAGCAGGAGATTTCAGCTTCTTGCTTCTCTGAAGTTGATTGGCGTGTTTAGAATCAGCAGCTATAGAACAGATATTGGGCTGAAGAGTGTGTGTATGATGTGTAGATGATCTGAAGCTCCAGTTTTAGGGTTTCATGTTAGATTCTCAGTAATATTTTTTTGATTACTGCATTACTTCAGTAATCAGTCCCTCCAGGATTCTGCAGAGAGTTTGCGGTGGTCCAGAAATGCTTGATTTTGCTGCAATGTTTTCCTTATTTTTCTCACAGTTTTTGTTTCAAATTGCACACACATCTGTCTGTCTGTCTGTCTGTCTGTCTGTAACCCTCACACACACAAACATGCACCTCTGTCTATCTAGCTATGTGTCTATATGTTTATCTATCTCTACACACACACAAACACACACACCTCTGTCTGTCTGTCTGTCTGTCTGTCTGTCTGTCTATCTGTCTATCTGTCTATCTGTCTATCTGTCTATCTATCTATCTATCTATCTATCTATCTATCTATCTATCTATACACGCATTCCTTTCACTGCATGTCCTCAGCTTTTGTCATAGAAAAACCCATGCAGACCTGCTCCTCATTCATCACTCAAACGTCTAAACATTTGTCTTGGAGTTGAAGGCCTGAGCAGTTGCAGGATGGGAAAGAAGACTGTTTTTTACGGCTTGTGTGATTCACTGAAGCGACTGTGTGGGAACAGTTTTGTGTGCTCAAAGTGTGCTGAGAAATGTGCCTGTGTATCCCGAATGTATAAACAATAAAAACAGCAGCATGAAGAAGCCAGAGTTGGGGGGTGTGTGTGTGTGTGTGTGTGTCTGCTTGCTTGTTTTAGCCGGGTTATCAGCCTTATTTCCTAACACGGAGTGGATTTCTCCTCCTGCATATCGTGGAAAGAGTTTTTCTCCAGGGAAGGTTGCTGGGATTGTGTTGATAGAAGGCTGCTGCTGAGGCTAGATGTCAATCCAAACCTCGGGCTTGTGCCCTTGAGGCCACTTTCTCCTCCCTGAAGGCTGAATACGAGGCTCTCTGCCTCACCTTGTTTACAGAGCTTCACCAATCGGAGCCAACTGCAGAGATGAAGGGGATTCTGGGACATTGGCTTGGCCTCAAGACTCTTCTTGAGTTTGGCTGGCTGTTTGCACATAAAAAAAAAAAAAAACAGCAGAAAAATCAATCCTTCGCCATGACTTTAAGAGAAAACTTAATTTGAAAGCACCCTGAGAGCCAAAGTTCTCAACAAGCAATTAATGATGGTGTCGCTTTGAATCATCACATTTTCTCCCCTCGCAGTTGAACAGCATGTTGTGAGGACGTGTTTATCCCACCACAAGAGCATCTGCTCTCCAAACCTGCTTTATTCTACACATGTTGTAAATTACTACACTCAGTGTGAAGCCAACATTACACACAACCTTAAGGTATCATCACCAACATACTAACAAATTTCACATGTCAAGGCTCGACTAGTCATAAATTCATTAGTTAACTTGTGGGAAAGCTTGAGTATGCTGAGGAGCTGTTTGCCAGGAATCCTACTAGGCCAGAAATCAGTAGCCAAAATGATGTAATGAGTATGCTACTAAGCTAGTTAGTTATTTAATTATATTAATTATATCAATGCAGACATAAATACATGTTTATGGGGAGGTAGGTAGATCGATAGGGAGGTAGACAGACCGATCACAGAGCACTTTATTAGTAACACTATACTAATCCTGGGTAGGGTCTCTCTCATTATTTAAACATTTCCAGTTTAAAAAAACTTTGTTGCCAGATCAGATCAGGATCCCCACACCACCACCACCACCACCACCACACAACACCCTTCAGGTACTTGCAAAATACCAATGGATATTGCATCAAGGCCTTTTCTGCTTTTTTTATTTTCAGTTTTCGTATACATTGTACACTGCACACATCTGGCCTGATGCTGATGCGTACAAAAATAGTAATTCGACAAATGCGCCGTTTTTATGGTCCGAGTTTGATTTCATGCAGATTTTCTATGCTACAGATGCTCACCTCTGCACTCTAGTCTCAGTTCCTTCACTGCCCTCTTGAAATACAAAGAAGAGCTTATTTTTTTGCCTCCTGTTTTTCCTCATTGTGTTCCCCCCCCAGCCGAGCAGAGCCTGTTATTTGCCTCCCATAATGCCTTTATATTTATTCGTTTGTATTACTCACCATAGCAACAGGAAATGAGTTCTCTGCTGCTGGAGTTTCACTGCTGTAGCCTGACATTTGAAGTGACAGGCGCACGCTAGTCAGAAGAATTGCCATCACACTGTCTATCAGTAGAGAAGCAGGCCTGGCAGCTGCACACGTCACTACACACTGCACTTTCTTATCATATAGCTGACTGTCAGATATGTTTACATTTATATGAAGCTGTATACGCAGCATAGGCTATTTAGACAGGATTAGAAGTTTCTGGACACACGTCTGTCAATGCTTTTGGAAGATATCTGTTCTAATTCTTAATAATCGACTGGCCCTGGGTGAGAGATCTCTGCGTAAAACATACGTGATGTATGCGTGCTTTCATATTGAACACTTTCTGTCTGCTACATACACCTCATTTTAAAGCAGATTGTTCTGAAATTTATTAGCTCTTGTTGTCTGGACTTTGGGGCTTTAATATACATGCAGACTTTAATATTGAGCATTAAACAGCCTGCAGCTCCGCTTCTCTAACAATTCCTTTTAAATGTGATCTGTATTTTATTGTTTAGTGTTTTAAACTCTGAAGATTCAGTGGAAGGCAACAGAATAGAATGATACCTGGGGTGTTTTTATTTTGAAGAAAATCCACAAATCCCTCATTTTCTCTCGTCAGGATAATGTAAACTTTACCAGCAATTTAGTCAATTTGGTGCGCAATACAATTCAACTTATTTCTAATCTGTAAAAATGACTGATATTACAGATGTGGACAGAGCTAAAATCTCATGGACTAGAACGCTAAATGTGGTTAATCACATGATCCCCATCACATCACATGTAAAACTGATCCAGTACGAATAGGGCTTTAGCATTTAGAATAGTGCTGTTCCTGCTAGCAGAGATGTGGAATTGTCTAGCTGATTGGCGGCACTGATGGTCACTAATGCACTTCTCTTTCCATTTCCTCTTTATACTTTACTTTGTGAGTTAGATCATCCTAATAGACTGAAAAATACAAGAATATATCAGTCAGCAAAAATATTACACAAAATTAGTTTACACAAAAATATTAGGCGAGGCATGATTTTATTGCTTGTATTAAACGGAATTTAAACGAGTTTCTTAAGTGCTAGATTGAATGATGTAGAGTGTGTGATCAATTCATGTTGTATTAAAGTAAACCAATTACACTGTGAATCTCACGAGGACGTTGGTGTTGATTGGAATTATAAATACAGTCTTGAACTTAGATGATATAAACAGCTTTGTTGATCTGATTCTCAGCTAAGGAGTGAGCTCAGGGTTCGATTTTATCTAACGCTTAGAAAATACACACTCTCTTAATGGTTGGAAGATTAAAGGGTAGATATTGCCTTACATCTATCGTGTGACGACTTTTTTTTTTTAACCAGGAGTGACAGACCCTGGCTTTCAGACTTGGACCATTAAAGAACTCTCCAGGTTATATGATTTGATGGATTGATCAACCTTGATGTCCTTTTAGTGAGCTGACTAAAAGAGTCGATATTAAAAAACTGAATTTCCTCCACTACTTAAAAATGAGATTTCTTACAATGAGATACTACAGGTCTATCTAACCAGAACATTTCGTGCATAGAGCGGCAGCTCTTCTCACACCACTCTATATAATGGGCCACTCTATAGGTCTCTTCTATAGATTTCTTAAAGAATATAGCACTGCTGGCACCTTCCCTTTAAAGGAGGTGTGGGAAGAGGAGCTTAATTTAAAGATCACAGACGATGAATGGGATGAGGTATGGGGAAAATGCGACATGGGCACCCTGACTGGTCTGCGGCCCCATACACAACAAACTGTGATGCACTGTGTATTCTGACACCTTTCTATCAGAACCAGCATTAACTTCTTAGCAATTTGAGCAACAGTAGCTCATCTGTTGGATCGGATCACACGGGCCAGCCTTCACCCCACATTCATCAATGAGCCTTGGCCGCCCATGATCCTGTCACCGGTTCACCACTGTTCCTTCCTTGGACCACTTTTGATAGATACTGACCACTGCAGACCGGGAACACCCCACAAGAGCTGCAGTTTTGGAGATGCTCTGATCCAGTGGTCTAGCCATCACAATTTGGCCCTTGTCAAACTCGCTCAAATCCTTACACTTGCCCATTTTTCCTGCTTCTAACACATCAACTTTGAGGACAAAATGTTCACTTGCTGCCTAATATATCCCACCCACTAACAGGTGCCATAATGAGGAGATCATCAGTGTTATTCACTTCACCTGTCAGTGGTCATCGGTGGCAGATCGGTGTATATCTGTGGATTATTTGTATGTTACATGATAAAGTCCACATCATTCGCAGAATATGGGAAACTTTTATGTTGTACATTGGGCTGAACACTGCAGACATATTTACCAGAGGGTTCACATAGTATAGAATGGGTGAGGTATGTAACCGCTTCGTATTCTTTTTTTTTCGTTCTCCTCACAGTTTAAAAATAGTGACGAGAAGGGAGAAACGTGAGTTAATTGGCAAGTGAATAAAAGGTCCTCATCTCTGGCCACATGCAAGAAACCGCTGGATGAGACTCTCATGGACTTCCATTAGCACTGACTCACCTGCTAAATGGACAGAACTGGAGGAGCAAACAGCAGCAGCACCATCATAATCATCATCATC
Source organism: Hemibagrus guttatus (assembly GCA_033459395.1). Taxonomy (NCBI): domain Eukaryota; kingdom Metazoa; phylum Chordata; class Actinopteri; order Siluriformes; family Bagridae; genus Hemibagrus; species Hemibagrus guttatus. Next base: position 7,431,330 of record JAUCMX010000015.1, read on the forward strand.
ATTGCTGCCTTCATATAACCAATTATAGCCACTGCTGCGTACACAAGCCCTGAGCCGGCAGTTATAAACACCAGCCAGATATGAAAATGGACTGATTGGGATTTTGTAGATTTGTTAGAATTAGTGTCCATTAGTGTCCACAGTGTTTGCACAAGTTCTCTTTAGGAATGTCCTAAAGTAATAAAAGGAGCGTTGCTCAGTATATAGATCGACTCATCTGCCCTGGTGCAGCACTGGTGCAGTTCTGGTGCAGTGAGCTCCTGGTGTGTTGCACAATTATTAGTGCCGTATGTGCCTTTGTAGCAGCCTTCCAAGTGCAAATTAACATTTTTATTGCTTTTGTGTGAGCGCTGTGGATGTCTTGATAAACTGTGCCGTTGGGATGATCCAGAGGAAAAAGCAAAAGGGGGAAAAATAACATGATTACAGCATCGCCATTTTGGTTCAGTTCACTCCACTGTCAGTTTATTAGGAACAGCGTGCTATTACTGGATAGGATCCACGTTGTTCTCGGAACAGATGCCAAGCTTGTACATGATGTCCTGATGGTGAAAGGGAAGCATTCCTTTGTGATGCTGTTCTGTCTTAACATTGAGCCGTCGCAGTAGAATCTCCTGGTTTACGTCCGCAAAAGTTGTCTAAAGGACACAGTAGGTGATCAGTGACTTTTTACGCGAGCGGGGCGTTCAGACGATGCTGGAGCTGTCCGTGTTAAAATTGCATTTCATTACACCCTCATCACCAGCCTGAGCTGTGCACACGAGACGGCAACGACATTCTCATCCTGCACCACAATATCATGATGGAAGCATGCGTCAGGAATTGCCGCTGCAGCTCCACGTTCTGTGTTCCTGCCGGCTGTGTGATGCAGTGTGCGCAGGACTGCAGGCTGAGCTGTCAGAGCTTGTTGTCTGATATAAAGGAGACAACAGACTTGAGCAATGAGTTGTTGTAAGTTTGATGTTCCTGCATTTTCTTTGTGTCTGAGTCAGACAGAGCGATGGAGGTGCAGCGTGCACGAGTGTAGATCTTCATTTCTAATTCTTTAGCTTGTCCCTCATTTTTTTTTTTCTGAGTACTGCTTTTTCTCCTTTTCTTTGTGTTCAAGTCAGACTGATGGAGACAGGAGCTGTGTGTCTTCTCTCTCTCTCTCTCTCTCTCTCTCTCTCTCTCTCTCTCTCTCTCTCTCGCTCTCTCTCTCTCTCTCTCTACTACTCCCCCCTTCTCTGACTCCTTCTATTTCTGTCTCTCTCACCATCCTTTCTCTGTCTGTCTCTCTCTCTGCCCCCTTTTCAATGTCTATTTCTCTCTGTTTGTCTGTCCCTCTCTCCACCGTTTCTCAGTCTGTCTATCTGTCTCTCTCTCTGCTCCCCCTTTCTCTGTCTCTTTCTCTTGCTGTTTGTCTGTCTCTCTCTTTTTAATTTCTCTCTGTCTATTACTCTCTTTGTCTTTCCATCCACCCATTCTTTTCTTGGTCTGTCCGTTTCCTTTTCTCTCTTTCCCCCTCTCTCTTTCTTTGTGTCTGTTCCCATTGCCTCCTTTTTTGCCTGTTTCTCCTCTCCTCTCCTCTCCTCTCCTCTCCTCTCCTCTCCTCTCCTCTCCTCTCCTCTCCTCTCCTCTCCTCTCCTCTCCTCTCCTCTCCTCTCCTCTCCTTTTTGTTTGTTCAGCATCATGTTTTCCTGCTTTGATGAACTGTAATCCTCAGCTTTATTTCGTATGAAAGCTGAAGAAGTGTGGAGGTGTAAAGGCTTTATGGATTCTTTGCAAAACACACATTACAGAACACAACAGATTCATTTAGGTTCATTTAATGTAATGGAACTAATTAGTCTATTTTTCTGCATTCTGCAAAGAATGAGCTGAGAGCAAGAGATGCTCTGTAATAGCTCAAATCATAATCCCAAATATTTTACAGCCAATTGTGGGGAGGAAAAAAACTGTTGTGAGACTTATTGCAATCTCACGCTGTATCAGTATTATCCCAGCGTGCTGTCCCTTTCCTGCACACGGCGTTTGTTGTGATTTGGGAACGTAGAATGTCTTTTGTGAGCACGACTGCAGGCCTTAGATGTTTAAGCTCACAGGTTGGATTGTTGTCCGATTCAAAATGTGACATTTCCGGCATCTGAAATCTATTCGATTTTCCTGCGCCGTCTTTGGGTCTGAGAGATGAATCAGGGGGTGGTGCAGTTTGCATGGGTTTTTTTGAGTTGAATAGTTGCACTTGCATGACTTTGACGCTGTATAAACCTGTAACCGGATCGAATTTCAATCAGAGTCCGACGGCTTCTTATTCACACTCATTATAACTGATTCATTACGAGTAGGCGTTTAATTCACAAACAAAACAAAAATAAACCCATCACATTATGCAAGCAGCCGCACTGTAGAACCGTGTAAATGGGAACCCTTTATTTAGTGTGTAATTAAAGAAAGAAAAATGATATGCGACATTAATCGAATTTCTTTGTAGCCCGTAAGCATTACAGTCAGATGTTTTTAATTTTTTGGGAGAAGACAATTATCATAGGCATCGGTAAAATATGATTCATTGTGCATTAGAGTGCAGGAGCGTTCAGTGAGGCGAAAAGGCAGACAGAGAAAGCTTCAGGAATTATTCAACCTTCACACATACAGCGACTCACAGAGTGACCAGAGATCATTTATGCTCAGTGAGAGCTGCGATTTCTGTTGACGTCAGTGACAGCGACTGTTGGTGACTAGATGTGGGCGTATCCAATTGGAGTAATGACAGGATAGTGCACATTGCCTCTCCTTTATCTCATATGATATGGTGCATATAATATACACTGCTGAGTTTTACACACAAACACCAAATCTCCCTCAAAAACATTTACCCCTATTGTTATTACCACAGCAACCAGTAGTAGGAACACCTCCTGGACACATCATATTACAGTGACTGAGAGACTTGCAGGATAAAAATAACTGTGTGTGTGAACACAGCTTTAGAGACACACACTTCCCATTTTCAGACTTTCAGCTATGGTGATTGGAAAATATTGGAAAATGATTGGAAACAAAGCTCTGCAAGCTGCCGTTGCTACGCTATGGAAGTATACAGACAAGCCGAGTCCGGAGTTTACCTGCATGAGATAACAATAATTCTTGCTGTATGACATACCGGTGGCTCAGATTGGTGCACTCCTGCTGAGTATAGAAGGAGAAGTGTTGAGTAGGAGCAGGATGTTGAACTTTATTCCACAGGTTTCCTCTGCTGCATGTGTGTGTGTGTGTGTAAAGAGGATGGACTAATGTGAGGACGGGTGTTCTGAGTGCACTCTCACTCTTTTGATACCGCTGCAATGGCGCATATTAAGGCCGCACACAAAAGACTCAATTAACGCGCAGGTCGTTGGGGGCAGCTTCAGAGTGCTGCAGGAGGAGCTGCAACACAATGCACTTTAGCTTAACAAGCCTGAGCACGTCATTATCTCTGTTGTGTGCTAGCCACACACACACACACACAAAAAAAAAAAAAAAAAATGTTAATGTCTACCTTTTGCACATCCTACACACTCCCCTGCCTAAACACATACACACACACCATGCACCAGTTCTGTGCACCATACATAGACCTTCCACACTCTATTCCATGGAGCTGTTGTCCTACACTCCTTACACATCCTGAAACACACACACACACACACATGCAGCACACATATCATGCAGTCAGTGCCAGCACTGTTACAGAGTCATTTCTTTTACGTCTTTCAGCATTAGATTTGTAATGTATTGCTTGTATTAGGGGTTTGTCCCACACCTCCAGGGTTGTGGGTTCGATGAATGCCTCTGGTCTGAGTTTGTATGTTCTTTCTGTGCTTCAGGGGGGTTTCCTCCCACAGTCCAAAGACATTTTTGTAGGTTGATTGGCATCTTTAAATTGTTTGTGTGTGTGTTATTCTGCTCTGTGAAGTCTAGGGTGTCCCCCAAGTCCAGTGGGATAGACTCTAGGCTTTCTGTGACCCTGTGTAGGATAGGTGCTATAGAAAACGGATGGATGGATGGATTAGATTTGAAATGACACTGTGAGTGTACGCTGCACTCTTGTGTGTATTTACATTTATATTGGATAAATCACATTAGTGTGAGTAAAAAAAAAAAAATCTGATTGGGGCACAGCTTTATCTTATTCTTTCTCCTGTATACACACACACCTTATTCTTTTAGGTCCTATACTGTTATCAGCAACTCGCACATTTTATAAAAAAACACACACACACACAGAGTTCTCTGTTGTTCTTTCAGTCTCTGCCGTGTTGTAGTGTTGTATTCATCATTGTTGTTTGAAGCTCTCCTGCCCTCAGCTTTGTGGACGTCACTTCGTGCTGCTCAGCTGCTGGATTGGGGTCTGGATGCAGATCTACCAAAATATTTCAGCAGATCGTACTAAGCGCTTGAAAAACACCATACCAGAGCCGGTCAGTGTATGAAAAAAAAACCATTGCTGTAGTTCAACCGCTTCATTTTTTAAGCACGGACAATCACGGCTTTTACAGCAGATCCTCAGTGAGAAAGGAAAGAGCTTTCTCTGACTTTCAGATTCATTTTTTCTTCAGTTTTCATTCATTTTTCATTCAAAAAAATGGCAACAAGAACAAATGTTAAGAGATGATCAGACAGCGACGTGTGTTTTCTGCTTCCACTTTAAAACATGACTGCTGAGTCCAAATCAGTCAAAATTGATTGTTTGGATTTTTTTTACTTACCAAACATTTTGTTTATCATCTGTTTTCTCTTGTTGTGCGTCACTCCACATCTGCACACACCACGACACATTTCTGCAGCACTCACTTCTGCGCTTGGGCTCATTTTAGCAGCTCACATCCACAGAAATCTACCTAGCAGCCCAAAATACACAGCATGTTTCAGTCACTTCCTGTGACTGGGTGGATTCAGGATTGAATGGCTTTCTCACTGCAGCTGCACTTGTGGAACCTCGCTCACACGTGCCAAGACCTGCCGTTGTTTGCTGTTGTCTTCATCTGAGGAAATCACACTGGGGTTTAAGGCAGAGGGACTAAGCACTGCGCATCATGTTAGTGGCTTATCCTGACGTTTGTAAGCAATCAAAAATCTGATGTGGCTTGAACTTATAAATTGTAGTTGAACACGGGTGTAGAGTGTAAAGCACCCGAGCTGCCTGCTTTTGTTTTCTGCTTCAGAGCTGTGTGACCCCGGCTTACTGAACATCCTCCCCAACCAACCCCCCCCCCCCCCCCCCCCCCCCCCATTTTTCTCTCTCTCTGTGTCTCTCTCTCTGTGTCTCTCTCTCTCTCTCTCTCTCTCTCCCCTGTTTCTGTCTTTCTGTCTCTCTCTCTTCCACTCCCCCCCCTTTCTCTCTCTCTCTCTGTCTGTCTCTCTCTCTCTCTCTCTCTCTCTCTCTCTCCCCTGTTTCTCTCTGTCTTTCTCTCTCTTGTCTCTCTCTATTTCTCTCTCCCTTTGTTTTCTCTCTCTCTCTCTCTCTCTCTCTCTCTCTCTCTCTCTCTCTCTCTCTCTCTCTTTTTGGTTTTATTTCTCGCAAGCTTTAATGGCATGACCATACCTGTACAGTGTTGCCAAAGCATTATGGCATAATAGAAGAGAAGTATTAACAAACATATTACTTATAACATTGTGTTATCCATTGAAACATAGGAACATAGATTATATAAATATGAAATAAATATAAATTAATATAATTAATATTGGAAGCTTAAAGCAAACAGGCTGTGTTTTCCATTTCCCCTCCCTCTTCCTCTCCCTCTCCCTTTGCCCCCCCCCTTTACTTTCTTTCTCTCTCTCTCTCTTTTGAATTCTGAAATAAACAACAGCTAAAGAAATCCACTGAAACGTTGTCCTTGTGTGTTGTGCGGGGTCAGAATATTAAAAGCCTCAGAATGAGAGATGCTTGGAGCATCTCATCTGTGTGTTTGTGTGTGTGTGTGGTAACAGTGGAGAGGACCTTCTCATGTCTGCACCTGCTTGTCTGCTTCCTGCACTAGGCTAATATCTCTGTTGCCTACTCGTAGTGTGTACATATAACTGTTTGTGTGCTTGGCTGTGCTTCTTGAAGCCACTGGACCATTAAACATCATCTTACATACACTCATCATCCACTTTAACAGCAACACCTGATTCTTTACACCGTTTTCTAATCAGCCAGTCATGTGGCAGCAGCACAACTCACACAATCATTCAGACAGCTTCACTTTAATGTTTATATCAAATATTTTACACAGTTCTACAGTTTACACGGAATGATGCAGAGAAAATAAACACAGATCCTGTGAGCGGAGGGTCTGCATGCTGTTGAGAGATCAGTGGAGAAAATTCAGACTGGTCTGAGCTGACAGGAAGTCTATAGTATCTCAAATAAGCACTCTTTACAATCATGGTGAGCAGAAACACACTCAGAACACACAACACATCAAACCTTGAGGTGGATGAGCTCCAAGAGCAGCAGAAGAGCATATCAGGCTCTATGCTGTCAGCCAAAACAGGAATCTCAGGCTATCATGGGTACAGACACCCCCAGACTGGACAGCTGAAGACTGTTATTTTTTTTTTTCTAATCTGTCCAGTTTGAGTGAGTCTGGTGTTTTACACTCAAGTCGGCACTCAGGATCAACTGGGGATCATCACTGGGGCTTTATTTTCCACTCAGAAGCACTCATCTCCAGCACAGCTTCATACTCCACTTCTGTTATACCATCAGATTCTGCAGATCGTAAGGTGCCGGCAGCTTGATTCCTCCGCTGTGTGTTCTGAGGTTTCTTCCACTCTACACACCTGCAATTAGTTCCAGTTTAAACAATCTCGTATCCCGCGGTTTCATCTTGGTCAGCGCACACTCACAAGAGACAGCAGTAGCCATAGTAACGGATTTTGTCCCGCGAGATAGCGTCCCGTGAGAGCATGCTGTTTAGAGGACACTTCCAGTTTACGCCCTGAAACAGCAATTCATCTGTAGCACCAGAAAGCTGACAACTGTTATATTCGCTGAATGCTATATACACGTTACATGAAATGGAATTCTTTTGTTTCCTGTTTTGCTGTGTGGTACGGTTTGACTTTAACAGCATGTCATTCAAAAGGATGAATGGTTTTATGAGCTTGAAATCACACGATGCCATCAGTCTTAAAATCACAAAAACCCCAAATATAGATCTTATTTAAATTAGGAAATATAATGATTTAGGCAATGTTCTAGCTTCTTAGGTTATGCTCCTGTTAGCTTGATTCAATTCAATTCGAATCAATTTATTTGTATAGTGCTTTTAACAATGGACATTGTCTCAATGCAGCTTTACAGAAGTATAGAAACAGCTTGTATACTGGTTGCTGCGTATACAAGCGGCATGTTTGGTCTGATTTACATGGAATCTGTATTTTTGAGAGTTGAATTTCTCTCTTTCTGCCTGAAAATGTCATTCATAACTTTATATAAAAATTCTAAAATAAACAGTTCAAGAAATCCAATGAAATCCACTGTCCATGATGGGTCAGAATGTTAAAAGCATTGAGAGATGCTCAGAGCACTGTGTGTGTCTCTCTGTCTCGCTCTCTGTCTGTGTCTGTCTGTCTGTGTGCATGTGTGTCTGTCTATGGGTGTCTCTGGATTTGTGTAGATATGTCTGCGTCTGTTTGTAACAGTTAATTTCAAATGATGTTTTCTGAGGGCAAATCTGACCACTAGCAAGTATCTACATGTCTTAATATGATGTGTATACAAGTAAAATACATGAACTTTATATTTGAGTACTTTTGTGAGCTTCCAGGATCCACAGTAACCAGAAGTCATGTGCTGTCTAAACTCACTATTCCCCATGTAGGTGAAACCACTGTCACACATTGTGAATATTTCAACTATGTTCACGTGAAGCAAAGCCACCGTTTTCAGGTAGACCACAGTCCAGTTCCTTGCACCACAAGCAGCTAACTACACAAACACCGCAGACAACATCCTAACACCCCAAGTTAAGCTTTAATATACCGATGTGTCCCTGAGACAAGCAGACCTTTATCGTTCAGATCATGTGCTCTCATGCACAAGTCCAGCATTTTCCCCATCTCAGCCATGCCCCTTGTGTCTGGCTTTGATGTGTGTTTACAGCAATCCCACAGCTCTTTACTTCACACTGGTTCTGCTTTTAATGTGCACCTCTGTGGCCAGATGAAAAGAGCATCGTCTGTTCCACTCACAGATACACAGCCTCGTTTATTTATGATTTGACCTGGAACACCGCAGAAACTAGTCACTGTGTAGCTTCTACTTGTCTGGCACATGCATGGTTAATTGCAGAGCGCACCCAGGGGTATGAGGGAGATGTGCCACTGGAGACCTGGCGCACCAGTTATGTCATCCTTTTTCCTTACCTCCATTCATCATTTTAATAGTGCAGATGTAGTGGGTTGTCTCAATGCTGCACTTGGGTTTGGGGGAACAGAGAGAGAGAGAGAGAGAAATAGAGAGGGTTAGACAGAGGGTTAGAGAGAGGGAAGGGAGGGAAATAAAGAAAGAAAGAAAGTGAGAGAGAGATGTGAGTGAGAGTGGGGTAGTTCGAGGTACTGTTGTTGTGTGAGTCGTTTGCTCTCCAAGGTGCTGAAATAGAGTCTGTCTGTTTCATTGGCGTCTGTCTGGCTGAGCGTCAACAATTCAACTGCTACATCCTCATCTCCTGTGTTGATTTTTGCTATTTTGATTTTTCCCTGCGTTCAGATCACGTGTCAGTAGTGTTCAGGCTCCCTTAAAAGCTCCCACTGCGATGGTTCCCCCACTTCTCTGTGATGATTGTTTAATTGGCTCTCAACATCTTTGTGTCTTTGTGAAGCTGTTTGCGTTTGTCTGCTGGGAGCCACGGTGCTGTTGCCGCAGCTGCAACTGTAACACAGCATACACGCTTCTTAATCACGGAAAAGAAGGCGTACTTATCTGCAATATAAAAAGCACAATTTGGCTTTTTAATTTTTTGACCTTGAAAACTGAGCAAATTTGAGCATCATTTTGATCATTGTTAATAAAACCGTGTTCAAAAAATTTGAACAGATCTCTAACAGTCTCTCAGCAGGGAAGCAAAAAGCTAAATTTGGTGGGTTAAAATTAGGAGGATTTTAGTAAAGGCTTTTATAGTAACCAAAATACCAGGAAACTGACTGTTGCAAGAAACTGAAACTGACTTTCTGTAGTGTAGCATTAGACATGGCTTCTGCTTCTGTGTTAGTGTTTTGAGGCAACTGAGGAATTTCTCATGTTCCAGGGCCAGATGGGGGTCACTGCATCCCCTGCCATGTGAAGTAGCCATGTTTTATCAGAACAGACCTGTAGATATGGATTTTGTCCAGGCCTGAGCATTATGCACATCAGACCTGCTGATGAGAACAAGCTGAGACTAATCTCCAGCAGGAGGTGTTGTTCAGAATGCAGTTCAAGCCAAAAATAAGTTCCTCTGGAATAGCAACGCCTTCTGGAACCTCAGATCAGGGACTGCTTGGGAGTAAGAATTGCTGGTAGGAGGCATTTGTTGCAGTTGGTGTCTACAGGGAAAAAGTGACAACTGTTTTTACTGTTTATAATGACTTACTGTTGAAGTGTCGGCTCTCTCCCCCACTTAACTCTACCAGGCCGTGGCAACAACCCTGACTTCAGTTTATCTCTGCATTGCTTTTCTGTGTATTATGTTACAATTCATCTGCTGGGTGTCTTCCTCTTAGAGAGTACATTTTTGCCACATCTGCAGCATCCATGGTTCCATCTCCAGCCTTCTTTCACAACATGCTTCTCATTTCCTCTTATTGAACAAATCCTGTTCAGTCTGGATGATGAGAGCTGACTCTGACTTTCACTCTCTCATCTCGCACCTCAGGTCTTCGTCCTGCCATAAAATGACATCAGTTCTCATATCCAGGTGTTTTATTTAACAGATGTTTGGGTGTGTGAATTTGTGTGTGTGTTTAGCTCGTCTGTACACTGCTGAAAAGGGGAGGGATGGAGATGTATTGGGTCGCATATTTGAGAATATAAATGTAACTCTGTGTCGCAAACAAAATCGCATTAAATCACAAGCTTGATTCATTTCCAGATGCAGTTATATTCACGAAAAGCTTCAAACTTGCACTGTTTGCATAAAACAGCTCCACTAATCAGTCCCTCAAGGCGTCTGTTTTGCGATTGTTGCAGCCAAAAATGTTTGATTTTGTGCCTTTTCCCCCCTCAAAATTTATAATGCAACTTGTGGAGTTTCAGAAAACGACAAGCACAGGGTTTTTCTTTTAAACTCCTAGCAGTGAAGACATGCACACCGATCAGGCATAACATTATGACCACCTGCCTAATATTGTGTTGGTCCCCCTTTTGCTGCCGAAACTGCCCTGAGCCGTCATGCACTGTGTATTCTGACACCTTTCTATCAGAACCAGAATTAACTTCTTCAGCAATTGTATTGAATAATACATTCAGAAATGTACTGAACATTTTCATTACGGAGAGACATTAGGGCTCTCAGTCTTAGCTTGCTGAAGGTGCAGTGCACCCACACTGCGTTTATCAGACTCTAAATTTCACCCCCGGGTGGCTCGTGAATCGCTCTTGGCAGAAGATGAGAAACATTCAGCAGTGTTGCTGGTGTCCAGTGGCGAGGGATACTTCACTGCACTCATGCCACTCAGAGCTGATGAAAGTTTGATAGTAAATGAAAGATATTATTATTATTATTATTATTATTATTATTATTATTACAGGCTTGTAGAGTACAAATGTGGCAGTAATACAAACATCCATTAACACTACTGGAGTCTGTGAAGAGAAGAAACATGAACAAAATACATTTTATTCTACTACAAACTGTCTCTCTCTCTCTCTCTCTCTCTCTCTCTCTCTCATTCTCTCTCTCTCTCTCTCCCTCTCCCTCTGTCTCTCTCTCTCTCTCTCTCTCTCACACACACATTTTCTGTCTCTCTCTCTTTTTCTCTCTTTCTGTCTCTTTTTCTCTCGGTCACTCTCTCTCTCACACACACACCTTTTCTGTCTCTCTCTCTTTATCTCTTTTCTCTCTGTCTCTCTTTCTCTCCCTCTATCTCTCACACACTCCTATCTCTCCCTCTCTTTCGTGCACACACACACACTCTCTCTCTCTCTCTGTCTCTCACTCTCTCTTCTTCTCTCTTTCTGTCCCTCCTCTATCTTTCTGTCTCTCTCTCTTGCGCACACGCACACAAAACATTCCTTCTCTCTCTCTCACGTAGACACACACACACATACTCTCCCTTTCTCTGTCTCTCTCTCCCTCTCTGTTTGAATCTCTGTATCTCAGGTGGGGTTGTACAGATCTTTTCTCTTGGCTGTTTGGTCAGGATTAATTGGCGAGAGTGAGATTATTCAGAGCAGTGTGCATGTTGTGCTTTTTAATGAGGGCTGCTGGTTAGAGTTGTGTAATGATCCTTTTTTTTCACCTTTTTTTTTTCTCTTTGTCTCAAAACTTCTTTCATACCACAAACCAGAACCGGCGCTGGTACACGCTTCATTGTTTTAAGGTCGAGTTTATTTATCTCAGACCCGAGTGCTCTGAATCAGACATGATTGGCTGTTCAGTTTGCTGCATGGCTGTAATTTCTCAGTACATCAACACGCTGAGGTCAGAGTAGAGAGTCAAACCTGTCAAAACACCGCATCACACTTTTGTGCACTTGGGTTTCTGAAGAGATTGTATTCATGTCATGTCTTTTTTTATTTTTTTATTTTTTTATTTTTATTATTGGTGGCTCAGTGGTAGGTTTCTCACCTATCATGCGGAAGGCCCGGGTTCGATTCCCAGCCAATGCCTCAACCCCAGCCACTGGATGCAGTGCCGGTCCCAAGCCCGGAAAAATGGGAGAATTGCGTCAGGAAGGGCATCCGGCGTAAAACATTTGCCAAGTTGTTGTGCGGACCAGTTGTTCCGCTGTGGCGACCCCGAACAGGGAGCAGCTAAAAGCAACAGGTTTTAGCTCCGCCCCCACTTTGCAAACAGTAATTAAGTTTTGCCTACATGATGCATTAGATTATTATTGTTATATTTTTCAAAAAAGCTTACAATGTGTGCTACACATACACTTATTGAGTTAAGTGATCAAGATTTACCAGTACAGTACTTGTTCATTAAAACAGTCGGTTCCCCAAAACCATGACATTTTTAACCTGTGATTCCTTTAGCATCATAATTTGGGGAAACAAACCTCACATTTTTCTTGCAAATGTAGAGCTTTTTTGTTTGTGTCCATTGTAAACATTGTGGTCTGTGATGTTATTCACATTTGTATGTGTGTGTGTAGGCAGGGGTGGGGTAAACTTGGGACCTCTGAAAATCCGAGGGCAAATTACTCAGTTGCAACAATAACGCAGAGAGCGTGATCGGGGTTCTGACGTACGTTCACACATACAGCGACTCGCAATAAGACAGAGCAAGCAGAAATCATTCATTTTCACTGAAAGCTGCGACTATGTGGCGAGATGCTGCTACCAATGAGAGTGAAGACAGCAGAGCTCATGTGATCCATGGCAACGAGCACATGCTGCTTCTCCTTCATCTCATGTGATATGATGCACATATACACTGCTACACCAAGTCTCCCTCCAGAATGATTCATTTTAGGAGTAAGGAATCTAATTTTGGAATTCTAGTTATGCTAGTTGTTGTTGTTGTTGTTGTTGTTGTTGTTGTTGTTGTTATTAGTATTAGTATTTTTGGTTATAACCGGTATTAGGAACACCTACATTAACTCTGATGCTGTTATGTGAACTGTGATGAGTGTTGAGTCCCCGGTCAGCTTGTGAGTAAGGTTTAGGGAGTAGGTTAGACACCACAGAGTCGGAGAAAAATGACAACACCACCACGACTCATGAAAAGCAAACCTCGGCAAAAAAACACTGCTTTTTTCCCCCCTTCTAGTTATTACTGATTAGGAAAATCACAACGTCAACAAAGAAAAGGACTTACTACTATTCTGATCTCATATCAGTTGCTAGACACTCAAGAAATGCTCAAAACGTCTCTCGTAACCCATCAGCTCACCTCACACTGATTAATTCTCCTATGCAGTGACTGTATTTAGCCTGGAAAGCTCATTGTGTCTTTAAACTATTGTTATATAACACCAGTGTGTTTGAATCTGAAGCTTGTGGCCAGAAAGCTGTGCAACAGGAATTCTCCAGTCTGTAATCAGCGTGTAGGTGGACGTCTGTGACTGCTTTTAATCCCACAGAACAAACACAGCTTTACTTTTGTTCCTACTGTGTTGTTGAATCAGAAACTAGAAACAAAGTGTTTCTATTCAGTCAGTGAAAACTTCACTAGCACTGCTCGCAGCAGCGGGCCAGAGCGAGATCCAGAGTGTGTTAAAGAGTTTGGTGCAAGCCTGCTGAGTGGAACCTCTACTGTACAGCCTGTGTTTTTAATGGCCTCTCTTTAGAGTAGCTCAGAGGGAGGGAAGGAATTTTAGCTGGCCGTGTGCTGACCTTTCCTCAGCAGGAGCTCCTCCGAAGCGGAATTAGTCTTTTCTGACACACAGAGGAGAGATGCAACGGGTCCTTAGATTGGGAGAACTAGTATAACTTGAATTTAGTGATGCTGCCGGACCAAGATTTTGCTGTTCCAGCTCTGGGATGTGGAGTTAACGTGAACAGAACAAAGATAAATGAGTCAAGAACTGCCTTACAGTCATGCAGGTGATTTCTAGTATTTACAAGTATTAGGAGTATGTGGCTCAGTGGGGGGCATTGGTGGCTCAGTGGTAGGTTTGTCGCCTATCATGCGGAAGGCCCGGGTTCGATTCCCAGCCAATGCCTCAACCCCAGCCACTGGATGCAAGCCCGGTCCCAAGGGCATCCGGCGTAAAACATTTGCCAAGTTGTTGTGCAGACCAGTTGGTCCGCTGTGGCGACCCCGAACAGGGAGCAGCTGAAAGCAAGGGGGGGAGGAGTATGTGGCTCAGTGGGTTTCTCGCCTACCACATGGAAGGCCCGGCTTCAATCCCCAGCCAATGCCCAAACCCCAGCCACTAGATGCAGTGCCGGTCCCAAGGAGGAGGGTCGCGTCAGGAAGTAAAACCTGTGCCAAGTTGTTGTGCGGACCAGTTGCTCCACTGTGGTGACCCCGAACAGGGAGCAGCCGAAAGCAACTTCTAGGAGTATGTAATGTCACGAAGTTGAGTATTGTGATTAAAGGCTTTTCACACGGGTCATTTCTAATCTGAAGTTTTTGCAGCGTCAGCATCTGTGATTGGATAAATACAGCACCTGACTGCTTTAAATAACACTCGTCTCGTGCTCTCGCATTAGTGAGAAAAATGTCACCGTGTAAAAACTGGCTGATTTAAGCCTCCTGAGACACACAAAAAACAAACGACATACAAGAGCCAACAAACATGATTTAAACTTTCTAACTACTGTTTACATAACATAGGGTGGGCTTTCTGTGACTGAGCACGTGATATGAGGCACATATTGTTGATTGTGTTTCTGTTGATGAGCATCTTTTCGGAACGTTTGAGCACAGCATCGTTACACTGTACACGTTTGGCACAGTAATGCCGGGTTAAAACCCCCAAATTGGTGCGACCCTGCCTCAGAGCAGGGACTCAACCCTGATTAAACGGTTAAAAAGCACAGTGATGTCACATCAGATATATGATAATACATATGTCATATTAGATATTTCTATTTTTCTAAACCTGTATTATATGTATTATAGATGTACATGTATGATACATGTATAATACATGTATTATAGAAATGGCTTCATGAATCATACGATATTTCTGTCCTTTCCTCCATAAGGTGAAAAGTCTTGTGTAGTCTAATCATGAAGCCATTCATATAAGAGCCGTCATCAGTTATGTAAATGGTAAGACATCAAGACTCTAACACTTAGTCCAACTACTACACCTTGCTGCTAGTGGATGTGTAGTAGACTACATTTCAGGAAAGTTCGCGCCGCTCTTAACCGCAGCACTATCTCCTGACCTCATTTCTAATGCATACACAGAAACAGCTGTGACTCTCCCATGCGGATGTCTCCTGCTTACCACCATACGCCGGCTCACCTTCACAAGTCCTTGACGCCTTCACTGAGCTGCTTGTCATAATTACTGATTGCATGCCATAAACTATATCACTCCACACAGTGTGGGTTCAGTCTTACAGCACCGACCAACTGCACTGTTGCACACTAACAAGCAGCTGATTGGATATTAAAATACATTTTTGTACTGAAGGAGTTCTGTATTACATCATTTAGTTTTCTGTACCTTCACTGAATTCAGTTTTTACATGGTTTTCAATGAGACAGTATTAAAAAAAGGTAGTGAGATATTTTGATCAAACTCCCTGCTGCTGTATTTGCTTGGCTCTTTCTGTGTTAAATTCATTTGGAATAGTTAAGCCTGAATGCTGCAGTTGACCATATATCCACCATATGGAGCAATCTACTTGAAAGATTGTGAGCGCAGAAGTTATATTTCAGAAGATTTTAGAGATTTAAAGAGGGATTTAAACAGGCAGCTCGTTCGTGCCAAACCCTGTAATGTGCTTCTGGCTAATATGATGTATCACAAGCAAGTTGGACCAGACCTCAACCCTGCCACTGATGCCTGTAACACATCATGTATGATCTCACCATATGGAACATGATGCCCAGGTGCTGAGTGGTGCAGATGACATAATGAGTATTCTAATAAGAACTTCTTCCCTAGTAAGAAAAAGAAAATATACCACAGGGAAGTGGTAGCTCAGTGGCTGCGGTGGTGAACTACTAATTGTGAAAGTTGTGAGTTCAAATCCCAGGATCAACAGGGTGCCACTGCTGGGCCCTTGACTAAGGCCTTTAACACTCAACTGCACAGTTGTATGATAAATGAGGTGATGAGATAAATCAAGTCGCTCTGGATAAGGGCGTCTTCCAAATGGTGGTCCGATAGTTGTCTTACTGTTAGCATTGGAGCAATCTAGTCTAGTCTAGTCTACTCTACTGAATCTGACCCTCTGTCAGGAAGCTTATTGAAACCTCATGCCTACCAGGACATGGTAAATGTTGAACAGCCTGGTTTACACATTGCATTAGGGGTCAGACTTGTGCTAGACAAGCCTGTGTCATCTGCTGAAAGAGCAACCCTGTACAGGAGAGTATAGCAGCATGGCTGTTCATGAGGGTCAGAGCAACAAGCTTCCAGTTTCCCTCAAGCATCTCGACAGAGGAGAGCTACACCCAAAGACCTCAAATATAGGTAAAGAAGAGGCTGGTAATGGGGCTTTACAGCTGAACACATCATCCACTAGGCATCACATCAGTGCGTCCCTGACAAGTTGTGTATCTGCTAGGGCTGTACAGCTGTGGCCCAGGTCTACCTCTAATTACACAGATTTCAACAACTAGACCATACAGTTCTGTTCCTAATAAATTGGCCAGTAAGGTCTTGATTTCCACTACTGCATCCTGATAGACTAAACCCCCCGACTGCTTGATCTACTGTCCCAAACATCCTCGGCTAGTCGTATACCTGTACCATTTGAATTTTAGTTACATGTCTAACTGTATTTCTCTGAATCTCGGGTTAACTGGCATGGTTTCTTCAGGGACCAGTGATGGACCCAGTGAGAGGTTTATCTTGTGGCAAGTTTTGGCATGTTTGTTCAAAAGTAGCTGCACAAAATCATGTTTTCATTTCATCAGTCTTTGGTTGCGAATCTTGTCCCAGCTCCTGCCCTGCCGTTTCACTGCTCAGTGTAAAGATTTCCGAACAAAAAACACTTCTCGGAGTGTGGGCTCTGGAAATGACGTCCGCAGGCTGCAGAGCGAATGACACAAATGAGTTGACATGTCGGAAAGCAGCACCTTTTTTTAGCCACTGAAATTCAATTACGGTGATGTTAACGATGGTTAATAACACCATCAGATGGCATCATCTTCTCTTTTTAATATACTTTTGTTTTTGCATCAGACCATCAAAACATCTGTAGGAATAAGAATGTGGGAATGAACAAAATGCATAATATGACTACATTTCCAAGAAAAGCATGCCTTCTTCCTCAGGGTGGTGTTGCTGAAATCATTCTGGAATAGTGGCCTAGCAGGAACGAAGCGAGAGTAAACAGCAACAAGTTAAACTGTGCTTGTGAGGTTAATGCCAGAAGGGAAAAAAACAATGACGGTGTGTTAAAGCAGATATCTGACAGTTTGTTAATACGAAGGAAAGTGTGTGGATGTGCGTATAAACAGTGCACACGCACCGACCTTCAGCAGCTCCTCTCTCCTCCCCAACTGCCGCACGGCAACAAGCAATTACTTGTTTAATTGTGTCCCTAAATAGATCCGAGTACATGTTTTTCTGCTGCCAGAGTGCAATGAGGTGAAGAGGAAAAAAGCGAGGGATGTAAGCATCACTCCGTCCACAGGAAGTGAGTCAGCAGCAGCCACAGAGCTATACTCTATGAGCTAATGGATTAGTATGACTATGCACGCCACCCTACAGAAGCAGAATTGCAGTACTGACATTAACTGTTATTAACTCTTAAAGCTCTATGCAGTTAGATTTGATTTATCTAGTGCGTTTTTTGTATTAACACGCAGCACCTACCAAAACATTGCAGCAGAGCAGGTACACCTCTTCCTGGTACAATACTCCCTCATGGCAGTGACCTCTTTCAGCAGCATATTGCTTCCTGCTACACTGCAGAAAATGTTCAGGAATATTTTGAGGAACGTAATAGAGTTCAAGGTGTTGACTTGGCCTCCAAATTCCCCTGATTTCAGTCCAATCGAGCTTCTGTGGGATGTGCTGGACATGTAGGGCTCCACCTTGCATCTTAAGGATTTCGAGGACTTCTGCTAATGTCTTGGTGTCATACCACAGCACACCTTCAGCGGTCTTGTGGAGTCCATGCCACCACGCATGACATGGTGGAACAAGGTGGACGGACGCAATATTAGCCATTTGGTTTTAATGTTATGTGTGTAAATATATCAGTAGTTCATCCAGCGTGACGGCTAACCAGGCTAAAGCGGAAGAACGACCAGAAAAAGCATTGTGCTAACACCATGCCGTGTCTAGAATGTAATGATTGTGATCTTTCTTTGTCCTACAAGCTTTATATTGTTGTGATATTGAACAAGTGAACAAAGCTAGCTAACTAACGTTGATTAAAAACCTTTTATGTGTCATGTGGTATAGTCTTTATGCAAAAGAGTCTAAACCTTATCTTAACAAAGACCATTTCCCAACACGCCTGTAAACTCCACAAGCTCATTTCTGATTCATGCAACAGCTTGTTGTTTTAAAAATGTTTGCCCCTAGTGACCTGGAAAATGTTGGGGGTTTTTTTGGCTCATGTTGTGTTGTTGCCACCTTACACTGTGTGTGTAGCAGCATTGAGTACTAATATCTTTCTAATGTGCTTTCGCTTAGTTTGTGTGTTCTGCACTGATGCTGTCCTAGTGTACATGTGAGACCAGGCTATGATCTCTGGCCACTGCAAATGACTAAACAAAGAGGAGGCATTATATAACATGCAGGAGATTGTGTACAGTGAGCTGTTCACTAATACGCATGCATTTTTATTAATATCACTAACCCAAAGCTACTTAACGTTAGTGTGTAGCATGCAGGTGAGGCTGCACCAGATAGTGAGGAAGTGTAGCTGGCTTTTTTGTCATTAATAAAGGGAGATGAAGGCCATTTCTCTCTCTCTCTCGCTCTCTCTCTCTCTCTCGCTCTCTCTCTCTCTCTCTCTCTGTCTCTGTCTGTCTGTCTGTCTCTCTCTGTTTCTCTCTCTGTTTGTCTCTCTCTCTCTTTCTCTCTCTCTCTCACTTTCTCTCTCACTCACACACACACACACACACACACACACACACACACACACACACACACACACACACACAAAGCTCCTGGATAGTGTGGGGTCATGAAGGTCTAACATTAATCCCCAATGTCTTCTCTGTGCTTAATGTACATAATACACTCACACACACACACACGCACACAGATGCTGTACATTAGTTAAACAGGCCTGGTTGAGGCTGATGTACACTCTGCTGGCTGAAGATAAGAGGGATGTGTGGGTAGATATCGTTCTCTCTCTTTATTTCTTCTCACTGATCATTTCAGTCCAATTGTTATGTTTATCCACAGTGGCTACTGTGATTCATATGATTTTTTTTCTAAGTGGTATTTCATTACAATTACTCTAAAAAGCTTGGTTTATAGCAGGTTTCTAATTAGTTTTTAATGATTTGAATCCTTAATTGAATTTGTGTAGGTGTGTGTGGATAATTAGCTCTACGATATCTCATGATATTACATGCTGGATATTATTATAGAGGGCATCGAAATATCCTGGGCTTTGTTTGTGTGTGGCAGCTGGTAGATAACACCGTGAGACTGATCTTTTACAGCACCTCCATTTGGCCAGACTGTGAAAGCAACATTACTGTAACCTTCTCAATTCTCAGGCATTTTAATTCATTTCGTTAAAGCCTGTAAGACACTGCAGCTGGAAAATACCTTTAACTGGGTAGACAACATTTTCTGTACTTTCTCTTTTTTTGCTTTCTTTTGCTAGCAGTTGCTTTTGTTGCTTAGTGGAAGTAGTCTTTCATGAGGTAACATGAAAAGTCTAGAGTTTTCTAGTCAGTTTGGATAGAGACTCTCCCCCAGGATACAACACATGCAACATTTCACAGCAAAGCATCAGTCTTGCTGTGTTTACTTTTAGCTGTAGTTGTACACAGTCCATTATGGGTTGATTTTCTACATGACCGAGAGAGTGGACTTTGTTCCGCTCTATAAACATGGAGCACTTACTAAAGTATCACTGAAGTTTTTTTGGAATAGTTTTAGTTGTCAATATTTTAAAAATTGGACCATTTTGGACTGGTTTGGTCTGGTTTGATTTGGTTTGGTCTGGACTCACCTGGACTGTTTTGGACTGGTTTGGCCTGTTCTGGTCTGGACTGTTTTGGACTGGACTGATCTGGTATGGTTTGGTCTGGACTGGTATGACCTGTTCTAGTCTGGACTTGCTTGGACCGGTTTTGGACTGGTTTGGCCTGTTCTGGTCTGGACTGTTTTGGACTGGTCTCGTCTGGTTTGGATTGAATTGGTCTGGACTTTTGGACGTTTGGCTTGGACTGGTTTGGTCTGGACTGGACTGGACGTGTCAGGTTTGGGCTGGTCTGGACAAGTCTGGGGAGTCAGAGTATGACTGGTCATGACACTCCAGGCAGTGTTGTGAGAGACAGATAGAAAGAAAACGCAACATCCAGACAAACAGGAGGAGCATGATGAAAGCTACGATCATAGCACTGTATGTATTATGATACAGGGCCTTGTCATGCTGGAACAGGTTTGAGGCTCTTAGTTTCAGTGAAAGGAAATTATAGCTCTACAGCATTTAAAGACATACTGCACAACTCTGTGCTTCTGGCTATTTAGTGTATTTTGTTTCAGTCTTTAAAATCACATTATGTAAAAAGCATCTGTATCACAGTATCGAGTTTATTGAGCAGTGTAACTACTGTGTGTGTGTGTAGGACTGCAGTATCATAAACCTAACACCAAAACTGTGTGTGTGTGTTTAACACCAATAACACTCCTAATGTCCAGTCACTTAGTACCAGGTAGATTTGTTTTCTCCATTTCTTTATATTGTGCATCTGTTCCACAGAAATATTCCCCAAATAATTCCCTGAGTTAATGGTTGTAGGCTGCGCATCGTTAAGAACATCACATTGTGTAAAATCACATGCTATATTGTGCTTTAACATGGATTTTAGTGCTAAAAATGGAGCATCGCTGTGTTTATTAGCAGGCATATTGTGCCTCCGGCGTGTCATGTTTTTCATCACTTATGTGAGTTTCACAATGGGTTTAATCCACGGGATTGGATTTTGTACCCAGGCCGCCAGTGGCCCTGTTAGGGGGTGTGTTAGGCTTTTAGTTTTCACCGTACTCTTCATAAAATTGAAAGCTTTCTTCTGGGGAACTGGGAATTTCTTTTTTTTTTTTCCTCTCTGTCTTCTCATACTCTCTTATTCCTCGATTCTGTTCCTCACCATCTTGACGTTTTCTCTCTCTTCCTTCTTCCTGCTCGTCTGTGCCACTCCTGTCCCTTGCTAATACATTACTGCAGTGTGCACTGATCAGAGAGGCGTATTCACTGTTTGCGGCTGAGAAGTGTTGACACAGCAGCTGCAGCAGCAGCATTGTGTACCGTGGACGTGTTTAAGATTTGTATGTTTCTGCTGCTGCTGCTTCTTCCTCCAAGGCTTTTCCACAGGAAATAGACAGGGACCAGAGCCAGGGGTGAGACTGTACTGTCCAAATCTAATTAACCTTCAGAGGTCTTTTATAACAGTGCTGACTAGCATGAAACTGACCACTAATAGATAACTGTACAGCTCATCTTGTAACAAGCCAAGAAGTTTTGGGCAGAATTCCACCACTGATTAAATAGTAGGGGTGTAAAAAAAAAAAGTGTGAAGTGATGCATCAATCTGGTCATTTATGTAAGAGCCGTTCAACTCGATTCATTTTGGAATGATTAATTCAACTATTTAATCTGTTACAATAATCTCCAGTGTATGTTTGTTTTTGAACAAAATTTGTGTTATTTGTTGCCTTTTTGTGAATATTTTTTTCATAATTATTATTCAGTGCATATTTAGAATAATTAGAATTTTTAGGTTTGAATAATAGATTTAAATAATATAAAGAGATTCATTTAAGGAGATTTGTTTAAAAAGATTCATTTAAGGAGAATCATTTAAAAAGAATATCTTAAAGAGAATCATTTGTAGAGAATCATGTAAAGAATCATGTAAAGAGATTCATTTATGTTTGAGGGTTGTGATGTCAGAAATGTCTATGTTTTGTATATGAATTTGTGCTTTTTTTTTTATTCATTTATTTGCATGAGCTATTTGGGTAAATGGATGTTCTTTTGTGGCAAAAGCTCACTCTGTCTTCCTTTCCTTGTCGCTCCTGATGATGATTGATCGTGACATGTTGATTGACTAGTGTGGCAAGCGGAAGCCCAACAGAAACAGCAGGACTACTGGACTGCATTTCCCCGGGGGGGTTTGTGGGACTGAATGAGCAGATGGCCATCACAATAGATCCAGAAAACTTAAGCTAATATAACACAAGGCCCTTTCTGCTTGCTTCGTGTGTGTGTGTGTGTGTGTGTGTGTGTTTGTGTGTTTGAGAGAGAGAGAACGTGTGGGCACGTGTGTGTGATTGACAGTGAGAGATTGGCTGCTCGGTTTGTCTCGGACATGTGACTCCTGGTGTGTGTGATGGCAATTAGATTTAGGTTGAGTTATCAAGGGCTGAGAGTGAAAGCCGGAGTTCAGTTCAGAGAGAGCTCCTGGAAATGGTCGGCATCCCGTGAGGTGACGTTGCAGTGATGTGAAGTGAGGACGGAGTCTGATTGGAAAGCGTGAAGGAACACGCATATAATCACACACAGAGAATCACCAGGAGAGCTTGTATCGTTAGCAGTGATCGACTTCCTGTCATCCATGCATTTCACACAGTAAGGTAAAGAAACACAGAGCCATATGTGCCTTCCAGCCCTGCCGCCTCGCCCCCTGTCCTGACATTTCACAGTCAAGCTTGTGTTAAAATGAAACGCATTATGATTAGCGTTGGCACGGTGGCTTAGCCGGGTTTCCTCTCACCTCCAGGGTTAGGGGAAGGATTCCTACCTCCACCCTGTGTGTGTGAAGTTTGCATCTTTTTCCTGTACTTCCTCTCTCAGTCCAAAGACATGTGTTATAGGCTGATCTCTGAATTGTCCATGGTGTGTGAATGCGATTGTAACCTGTGATGAGTTGATACAGCATCCAGGATGACCCCTGCCTTGTGCCCCGAGTTGCCTGGGATAGACTCCAGGTTTCCTGAAATGCTGTGTAGGATAAGCGCTACAGGAAATGGATGGATGGTCAGACAACTGTACGATTAGTTTATTTTTGGTTACTTACAACTATACTGTAGTCTCTAAAATGTCTGTCCCCATTTCAGTGGGTCATGATCGTGATCGTTGTGTCCTGCACAATTGTGTACTCGCACGCTCTCCTCTCCTCAGCTCAATCACCATTTTTTAAACATTCCACAAAAGTTCCACCTCACTCTTCTGCAGATGCAACCTGCTGTAAACATGTTGCCTGTTGCTTTCTGAATGACGGAACATGACACATCACGTGTCCTTGCCTGTGCTGACGGTCAGATATTGGCAACAAGACGTCTGGTATATAAACCGAACTGGTGATTGTGTCTATTGGCATAGTTTAACTGTCCTCGTCAGTGGAGAGCCGATCATTACGGCTGATTGGGTCTGAGAATGCAAGTTTATCCACACAGCCTACGTCCTGCCACATCTCCGATTCAGCTTCAAGTTTTATTTGTCGCATACACAATCACACTATACGACAGGCAGTGACGTGCTTTACAACTGTCTGTGTCACATAAGTAGGGCAAAAATAGAATTACAATAAAAATAGAAATAGAATCTTGTACAGTAACAAAGGAGAAAATGTATAGTTGGGGAAAGTGCATGTGTGTGTGTGTGTGTGCTACACAGAGGCCTGCAGCCACCAGGGGGCCAGTTGGAAAGTGAAGCGTAAAATAAAAAGCTGAAACGACATTTTCAAAGCAAAACTTATAACAAGAAAACAAAAAGCTTTCACGCTTAAAATCGCTTCATACTTTATTATGTTGCCACTTTGTTCAATCTGTGTCCTTCATCTGGAGCATGTGGAGGGTTCGAGTTAGTGGCGAGGTTAGTGTTCATACCTTTTCTTCTGTGGAGTTTTGCAAGGATTTTTTTGATGAGACAGAAAAAGCTATAACTGCTGTAGCAAAGAAAACTCTACAGATCGGGGGAAAAAACGAAGCAGGAATTAAAACAGCTGTATTAATGAATGTCCGCAGTGTTTTTTATGCTGTATGTTACTATTATATTGCAAACAGCATTATTAGTCTAGAATAAACTGTGACCTGGCATGCAGTTATAGGAAAATATTCAACGACCTTGTGGTGTGCTGATTTTCTGAAAACTGCATGCACTAATCTGTTTCATTGCTTTTATCTCACAGCAATATGCCAGCGTTAATTTCTTATTTATTAAAGAATGACGCATCATGTATTATCTTTGTTTGCGAAATTAGTTATTTCCTGTTTTTATGTCATAACTGCTGCAAACAATTGTTCCCTCTCCAGCTTCTCTGTTTCTCCTACTTAATGAATAATATCTAATGTATAATATTCTATACTTAATAAATTGGGACACTGTGTAAAGTGAAAAAAATTTTAAAAAAAAAAAAACACAATGCACTGAAATCATTTAAATGTAATATTTAATCAAAAACGATACAAAGGCATCAGATCAGATATAGATTTTTTTTTTTCCCCCCACTTGTTTTGAATTTGATCTCAGAAACATGTTTCAAGAAAAGGTGTGTGTTTCAAGCAGGTTGTGTGTTTATCGCCGTGTTGCATCACCTCTACTTTTAACAACACTCTGTAAGCGTTTGGGAACCGAGGAGAGGAGGAGTTCTTGTTTTGAAAGTGAAATGTTACCCTATTCTTGCTTGATGTTGGATTTCAGCTGCTGAACAGTGAGTATTTTTCATGTCATAATGGAACAGTGGTTTGGAGTGAGTGACAGGTCTGGACCGCAGGCAGCCGGGACTCTGAGAGCTGTGCTGTTGTAGTACGTGTAGTGTGACTCACTGAAATAAGCAAAGCCTTCTCAGAAAAAAACATCGTCTGGATGTTCCTCTTAAAGCCTGTGTATATATAGTCCAGCATCAATGCAGCCTTTATAGATATGAATGGCGCCCATGCCGTGTGCACTAATGCACCTCCAGACCATCACAGACGCTGGCTTTTTGAACCGCGTGCTGATAACAAGCCGGATTTCTCTCATCTTCAGCCTGGAGGACACAACACTCATGATTTCACGGTTTTACTTCATGATTCGTCAGATCACAGGACAGTTTCCACTTCGCCTCAGCCTAGCTGAAATGAGCTCAAGCCCAGACAAGCCGACGGCGCCGGTTCTGCCTCTTGTTTGTGTCTGTTTCTTTCTGTGGTAGAGTTTTAAATGGTGGATACAGTGGAGAATTGTGTTGAAGGAGTGCTCCTGAGCACACACAGTGGCTCGTAATACACAATCTGCTACAGAAGTTTTAATGTCGGGACGCCTGAGGGCTGAAAGATCGCAGCCGTTCAGTATAGGTTTTTGGCCTTGTCGCTCACGTACAGAGATTTTTCCGGAATCTCTGAAACTTCTAATGCTTTTTCATACTGCAGATGATGAAATCATTATTCTTAAACTGTTGAGCTGTTTGCCCACGCAGTCTTCCAGAGAGTGCTGAACCTGATCACTTCCTCATACTTACTTCTGAAAGACTCTTCACAATGTTCCATCCGGTGTGTGTGTGTGTGTGTGTGCGAGCGCTTGTCTGTTGCTTCTATCACAACTTTTTTCATTTCTTAGAAAACAAATTCTTTATTTTCAATTAAATATAGGGTTTAAATGACTTGTAAATCTTTGCATCTTGGTTTGTTTTTTTCTCCATTTTACACAACATCCCCTTTTCTGGAAAGAGGGTTGTGTATATTGTATATATTTTTTTACTGAATACGTTTATTTCATAAATATTGTAAATATTGTAATCTGCAAATGGGGCATCGGTGGCTCAGTAGTAGGTTTCTTGCCTATCATGCGGAAGGCCCAGGTTCGATTCCCAGCCAATGCCTCAACCCCAGCCACTGGATGCAGTGCCGGTGCCAAGCCCGGAAAAATGGGAGGGTTGCGTCAGGAAGGGCATCCGGCGTAAAACATTTGCCAAGTTGTTGTGCGGACCAGTTGGTCCACTGTAGCGGCCGAAAGCAACTTCTTCTTGTAATTTGCAAATTTTATCTATCTATCTATCTATCTATCTATCTATCTATCTATCTATCTATCTATCTATCTATCTATCTATCTATCTATCTATCTATCTATCTATCTATCTATCTATCTATCTATCTATCTATCTATCTATCTATCTATCTATCTATCTATCTATCTATCTATCTATCTATCTATCTATCTATCTATCCTTCCGCATCACTTGGAGCATAACCCTCTATGCGGAGCTCACAGACCCTAGTGATTGGCTGGCGTTGCTCTGATTGGCAGGCGACAGACAGTAACCCCGCCCCACCCTGGGGCGCAGCTAGTTTTATTCTCCTGATTCTCAGCCATACTGTTGCACCGCTCAGGGTCTCAGTTAAAAACATCATACAAATCCCCGCGTCAGCTGTTACTATAGAAACGCTAGCATGTTGGAATAAGCGTGTGAATATAAACATGTGATTTGCTTTTGATCAGAGCTTCTGAAATCAACATCATCCGCCCTGTCAGATAATACAGTAATACTGCATTGCTTTTAGTGGGATCGTTTTGGTTGAGGATAGGAAGTTAAATACACGTGGAGGTTTTGGGAAGTTTTTATTTGGAATATTCTGGGATTTTCCACTTGTATGGTCACAGCACCGCTTTGCCTCATTGTTACCTTTAAATAAGAAAATGTTTTAAATCTTCCAAAGGCTGCAGTTCGTACAGACTGAAATGAAGGTGTTTGAGTCATGGGTCGATCCGTGCTTGTTCCACTGCTAAGGACTGTGCACTTTTTTATGTCTTTACTTGTCTATAACTTCCTCTAGTACCTCTCCTCCTCCTCTCTAGCAATAGCTATGACCTCCAGGAACTGAATCAGGTGCATTACAACTGCACAAGTCCCCAGGAGGAGGATTTTCCATCCACTGTAATTCAACCTTAAATTCGGCTCATGAATTTCAGACATTATCCGCAAACCCATCTTTCTACACAGCTCTTTTCATCTCTCTGGCAGTCATTCTTATACGAAATCCTGGTCTTGTGTGACCTTTAATACCCCTCACACCGATATATTCTGCTGTACTGCATGTTCCTCTCAAGCTGTGAGCCAGAGAGTGATGAATGTGGAGAGGAAAGCTGTCACGCAGGTCTGCGGCTCTGCAGCTCACAGCGTCATGGCGGTGTCTACACGCAGGGCTAATTTACTCTCCCGCTCTTCAGAAGAGGGCCTTCAGTTCAGTTCAGATTTATTTGTGCAGCGCTTTTTAATAATGGAAATCGCCACAAAGCTGCGTAACAGGAATATCTAAATTCAGGATATAACTCAAGGAACTAGACTCAAAAGGAAAGCTATGGTCATCTGAGTGACTGTGTGATCATAAATAATTCCTGTCTATATCAAAACCAAGAATGGACCAGCACCATCTTACCTGAAAGCTCTTGTTACTCTTCACACTGCACCACACTCCCTCCCATCTACTAGCACTGCTCGACTGGTCCTACCATCTCTCAGGATAAGAGGTAGGTATACACCAAGAGGTTCTATCACCGAGGTGGTGGAATGAACTTCCCCTAGATGTCCGAACAGCAGAGTCACTGGCTGAACAATAGGTGAAGACCTCTTCCTGAAACACTTAACCTTGCTCTTCTTTTCATCATTTGTTTTATGTATTGTAGTTTTTTTACACTCACTTTTTAGGCTGATGGTATCTTAAGTCTGTGACCTAGTGAACCAGTGTTGTTGTATTCATTGATGGAGACTTCAAAGCACTTTTGTATGTCAATCTTGATAAGGGATGCCAAATGCCAGAAATGTAAATGCATAACTTTGTACGGTCAAAACATGGTCAAAATAGTAATATGGTGAATATATGGTCAAAAATGTGCAGTTGTGTAACCAGGAGCTTCCTACTAGTTTTAACATCTCGTTGATATCAGCTGGAGACTTGAGTGCTCATGATCACAGCATGGAAAAATTACAGGCTTGTGATGTTCTTTCTCTCGGTAAATATTTTACCTTATATTTTCACTCCACATACTTTCTTTTTTCATTTCATGGTTGTGGTCACCCATTAATTACCTTCTCTCCATCAGCTCTCTCACCTCTCCTCCTCTCTGTCTATGAAACGCTCCTTTCAGCTCGCGTTAAGTGCTTAATCTCTGATCTTGTGTCTTGATTCGGCTCGTGCCACACAATGAGTGCAAATTAAACCCGGGTTGCCGAATACACAATTAGCTCTCAGCACAGCCACAGCGGATCGTTCCAGGTCCCTTTGAAGGTTCCGATTAATGATGCACCACTTCAGTGCACCTTTTTCCCCACTCCACGGGCTAATAGCAGCTAATGGCTGACCATCCATGCTCTCATGTGCTCTGACCTTTGACCTCTGCTCAGTGTCATTAAAATCAACAGTATCGATCGACACCCATCAGCTCAGATGAGGACGCAACGGGTAAGTAATAGAGCGGGATCCTTTGCAAGGACGCAAGGGTGGTTATGTTTGCACGGACACGTTTACAAGAAACTCTCTTTGCAAAGCAAAGTTATTGTAGAAGAGTCTGATTCGTGTCCTACAGACGACGCTACAGGAGAACGAGTTTATTATTAAATCTGTCATGCTACAGAGAGCTGCACTCCCAGCATGAAATTCCTGGTTTACACTGAGTTTTCATTCGTCTCCTTTCTTTGGGTTTATTAGCGTTTCAGATTTAGAGCTCATTAAAATCACCTTGCTTGGTAACCTCAGCTGCCTCTGAAGCGTCCTCCCTTGCTGAGCCAATTCTCAGTGGAGCTTTTGAAAAAAAAACACACTCGTGAAATTTTGTGCGACGGGAGAAAGTAGTCTTTTTGCAAAGTCTCGGTAAATTTCTGGGTCATCTTCAGGATAAGGTCAGGCCCAGTGAGCACAGCAGAGATTGTTTGGCACTTCTCCCATCCTGACTGATTTGACAGATTGCCACCCAGAGAGAGAGAGATGGGGAGAGAGAGAAGGAGAGAGAGAGGGGAAGGAGTCCAACCTGGTGTGTTGCCATTACGGGTTGATGTGAGAAACAGAAGAGACAGAAATAGTGAGAACGTTCAGGCCACCAAATCGCAAGAGGAGAGAAATGAAGCCGTGTTCCAACAGGTGGTCAAACCGCAGTAATCCTTAAAAGTTCTGAAGTGTAAGCAATTGAATAAAGAGCTGGAGAAAGAGTTAAGCCTAAAAGTCTGGAAGCAGACAGTGATCTGTCTGAGTAAACACATACTGACTCGAGCCAAACTGCAGGTTCTGTGCAAACCACCTGATTGTAGTTTGCTTAATTAATTCCAATTCGTTGACGAAATGCATCTTTTCTCTGTGCCATTTGTAGGTTTCTGTATAACAGGGCAGGACTAAATGAATTAACGGCCAAGAAACACAGTCTGCTTCTGCAATTTACTCGTCCATGAGGCATGAATTCTAGACCGGTATGATCCAGATAAAACTGAGACCCAAACATGAAGCTTTGTTACACTTTGGAGTGCGTTCAATTTCTCCTGAGACGTTCATATTTGCGAGTTGTAAGTCGTAATTGCAGCATTAGGTGCGTTCAGGTCGCTTTGTAATTGACTAGAAGAAAAATACAACACTGTTTTTATCTCTACTTCCATAAAATGAGTAACGCAAAGGAAATCCACATGAAGGTGTGTTCTGCTGGTTTATATTTCTAATCAGTTTCTAAAGCCACTGTAAACTTTACCATTACATATTATATCCTAATCAAACCATTTGTCTCCTGTCGCTGCTTCAGTGTTCACCAGTTTGCTTGTATTTCAGTAACGTGCTGCATTTACCCAACATAGAATAACTGAAAATAACTGAAATCAGCTTCAGAGGTGTGTAAACATTCAATTTCAACAGATTTACTGTCAGCTACAGATGTTGCATCCTTTAATTCCAGCATGTTTTCTGACCGACACGCCACCAGCTCACAAACTCAGAGAGAGCTCAAAGAAAATTTCGACCTCAAATTACGACCTCATGGTGCCGTTTGCGTGCCTTCAGCTTGTAAATACGATGACTTTAATGCACCATTACATCTTCTTCGTATTTGGAGCAGGTGTGGTGTGTACCTGAATGTTTTTTGTTATTTTGGCTTTTAACGTGAAGCCTGCCACCTTGCCCTAGAAACATGAGAAAACACTGGAAAACAAGGCTGCTGGAAAAAGAAGTCATTTTTCATAACAACATGTAGCTATTTGCAGAACAGGACTTTCGACTCCTGAACCAGATGCTGTGTGGAACTTTCTGGAAAATCTTTTTAATGTGCCTGAATAAGCATGCTGTCTTATCTAATATCTAATAATACATCGGTACATTCTGAGCTATTTTCCTCCCTTATTTTGCGTTTGAGCTCAAAAGCTCACCTTGCTGTTCCAATACTTTTGGAGGGGATTAATGAAGTGTGTGTATACATTAAATATGTATCAAGCACACGTCTGTAGTCTAGCTGTGGTCTGATGAATATGAACACGATGTCAGCTTGTGACGGTCTAGCAAAATACAGTGAAAATAGCAGTCATTAAAGTGACAGGATTTTTTTTTTTTTTCAATTTATTTGTTTATTTGTTGTAGAAGAAGACCTCCTGTTGGTCCAGCAGCTGGATCCCACTCTCTCATTGCCACGGGCCCGAGTTCTATTCCCGGGGAGGGTGCTAACCCAGCCACTGAAGTGTTAACTCTCAGTGCCGGTCCCAAGCCCAGATAAAATAGGGAGGGTTGCGTCAGGTAGGGCATCCGGCGTAAAACCTGTGCCAAATCAAAACTTCCGGACCAAATGATCCTCTGTGGCGACCCCGAAAATGGAGCAACTCGAAAGAACAACATTTATTTGTTTCAGACAAACCTTGTTATCATGTTAAATCATTGTTAGGAGTGTGTATACTGTAATACAGTCCCACCACATTGTAAAAATAGAAAAAGATGCGAGATTTGATTCCAAATTTGTGATATTTGAAAAAAAATGGTCTCACAGGATCAACACATTACTACGACTCCAGTCGTGCAGAAACGGAAGTGTGAAAGGATCTATTAACCCATTTTCTGGATGAGTGGCTGCACTTGAGGGTTTGTGTCGCTTTTCATGATTTGTGTAATAGGGACTTCTGTTTTAATTTCATGGCTGTTTAGGGTATGTTTAGTCCATTACTGTCTATACGCATATCAAACTAGAAATTGTCGGAATTGTCTGTGTATGGCTATGTAAATTGTCTATAATCTAAATTCTTTGTTAATGTGTTGGACCATACATGTTATTTTGGCTTCTGTCTATAATAGAAAGCTCCAGAAAGTCGTTGTGGAGCCCATGCCAGCTGCTTTCCTCCCTTTGGCGCTGGCCTTGAATGGATTGCTAGTCTTGCAGTTGCATAATTAGATGCTCAGCGGTCCACTAGAACAGGTTTGCTCATACCTCTGGCTCATCTCCCAATTTCAGTTTTACCTCTAATTATATCGCTCATCAAAGCCTCCGGTCCAACAGCATGGAGCTGATGGGAAATGAGGGATTCGTGTTGTATTGTTCAGTGTGGTTAAGGATGTGAACATTGTTAAACTGAGACATCCTCTAAAACTAAGATTATGGTAATAGTGTCTGTTTTAAATGCTAAATGGCTAAATGGATGTGAATAGTAAACAGTATCATCTCATATGTCCTGTAATTTAATGGACTGCTTCCAGCAGCAAGAGGGAAAAATCTCCGTTCATGGATATGGAAATCAGTCAGGCAAGTCGGCCTTGTGGAAGTTAATAGCAGGAAACCAGATGGTTAGTCGTGAACCTCTGCAGTCCTTGACCTTCAAGGAGGGGGGGGGGGGGGGTTTGCAGAGGGAGAAAAGGGGGTTGGGAGATATGGAGAAAGAGAGGGAAGGAGAGAGTGAGGGTGAGAGGGGGAGAATGTGAGAGAGTGAGTGAGAGAGACGGAGAGAGAGAGGGTGTGAGAGAGAGTGAGTGAGAGAGAGAGAGAGACTGGGAGAGAGGGAGAGACGGGAAGAGGTTGTGAGAGTGAGTGAGAGATGGGGAGAGAGAGAGCAGCTGTCAGTTCACACAGTCATCATATCAGTCTCATTGAAGATTTGCTCGTAACTGAATAATGATTCCAGCAGCTGCATTTCTGCTTTTCGAGCTCACTCACTGAGTCTTCTTCAGTCTTCAGGCTTGGATGATGTTGTACAGCAGTCACTCAGTCTCTCTCAGCATCCTGCACATTTCCCTCTCGAACTCTCCCACCTCTACATAGCGCAATCACGGAGTCACAGCGGTAAAATATGCGATCTTACCAAAGCATATCTGAAAACTAGTCAAGTTTATGAACTATTTTTCATACAAGATTCTAATAAACCAAATCTAAATCGATTAAAACCTATTTCTAGACATATTTAGCACATGGTAGAAATGAATGTATAAAAATAGGTTTAATAAACAGAATTGGTATTAGAAAAGAATTGGTTTGTTGTAATATTTGACTAGATTGAAGATATTTTAACTTAAGATGTCTTTTTTTGCAGTGTTGGAGATGGCCAGGCTCCAAGAGCAGGGTTGAGAAAGATTGATCCAAAATTAATTAATATTGACAGAAAGGAAATCTGGTTTTAAACCTTCAGCACACTTTGCAAGGAATATTCAATCATCTCATCTGAATATTTATATGTATATTGCTTTATGACGTCTTTAAAACAAATCACTGTTTTTGGAATTTATGGAATGTGTCTCTGGTGAGATCATCTCTCACACTGTGTGTGTGTGTGTGTGTGTGTGTGTGTGTGTGTGTGTGTGTGTGTGTGTGTGTGGTCAAGCCATAATTATTAAGCAAATGGATTTGGTGTATGTAAGAAGACTGCCGTGGCAAGCCGTGTGTGATGATCACTGTAGCAGCTCATTAGCACACAATGCTGCGTATAGATGGAAATAATGGAATACATCTGATTCCCTGCTCTACAAATGATATCAGTCCATATCCTCAACAATCCAATAATGCAGGCTTCCTCAAATCTTGCCCTGTAGGGCCAATGCACTTGCAGAGTTTAGCTCCAACCCTGATCAAACTCCTCTACCTTCATGATCCTGAAGACACTGATTAGCATGCTCAGGTGTGTTGGATTAAGGTTAGAGCTAAACTCTGCAGGAAAGTGGATCTCGTGGGCCAGATTTGAGGATCCTTGCAATAATATAATGAGAAAGGAAGTAAAAGAGGGTTCAGGAGAGAGAGAATCATCACACACACAACAGACTTGTGTTCCTGGTTCAGTGAAGGAGATCTGCATCTGCGAGCCTGTGAGAGGAACAACTTCTATCCAGCACTCAAACATCAGCTTCAGTTTGTCCCTGTTTGGGAAATCTTTAAGGTTTAAAGTAGAACATTTAATGTACAAGTTCGGTTTAAGGACAAGTTTAAGGACATTTCTGTCACCTCAAGCTTGTCCCAAATCGCATGCTTATGCACTGTTCTTTTCCATGGTGTTGTATAAATAGTGTGAGTCCAACAAGGAAAAAAACACACACTTATTTAACCTAAAATAATGAATTGATGCACTTAACAGTCACAGCTTTGCTTAGGTAGTTGAAGAGGGGCGGGGCCACCAGGAACTGATGCTGGATGAGAAGAAAATTGTCCGGCGGACTAAACATCATACAAATGTCTTTTAAAACAGCTCGCACTGTCTAATTTATTTAACGGTTTTCTGAAAAACTGTTAAAACTAAAAGTAACACGATGAGTGTTCGACATTTCGCTTTGACTTTGATTAGAATTTGACTTCATTTGCCGTCCTTAGGAAACGGCTTGTACTTCCTGTTAGAAAAAAAAAAAGATGTACTGTTCCATTTGAGACCCTTTCATAATTCATACGCTAGACAGTAAAAGACCTGTGTAAGTGTACACTGACAGGTGAAGTGAATAACACTGATTATTTCCTCATCATGGCACCTGTTAGTGGGTGGGATATATTCGGCAGCAAGTGAACATTTTGTCCTTAATGTTGATGTGTTAGAAACAGGAAACATGGACAAGCGTAAGGATTTGAGTCAGTTTGACAAGGGCCAAATTGTGATGGCTAGACCACTGGATCAGAGCATCTCCAAAACTGTAGTGGTCAGTATCTATCAAAAGTGATCCAAGGAAGGAACAGTGGTGAACTGGTGACAGGGTCATGGGTAGACAAGGTTTATTGATGTATGTGAGGGGGTGAAGGCTGGCCCGTGTGATCCGATCCAACAGATGAGCTACTTTTGCTCAGATTGCTGAAGAAGTTAATGCTGGTTCTGATAGAACGGCGTCAAAATACACAGTGCATGATGGGTCAGGGCTGTTTTGGCAGCGAAAGGGTGACCAACACAATATTATACTGGTGGTCATAATATTATTCCTGATCGGTGTATAGTGTGTTATTTGGGACACAGCTTCAGTGATATTGGAGCAGGACATCACACATTCAATTCTTTTAAATATTATTGGGTTATATATGGACATCTGAGTTCATCCATTTTAGAACAGTTTCTGTAGAGTTGATGTGGTGAATATTATAAATGTAACACACACTGTTGTTGTTAGTATTATTACTAGCATCTTGCTTAACTTACAACACATCTACCAACAGTTTGCACAACAGGAAGTTGTTTTAAACATCTCCAAAAAAGGGAAAATTTACAAACACATCCCCGTTTAATTGCCTTTTTTCTGAAAAAAATTCTTTTTTCTGTGCTAAAAAGACACCTGGCTAAAATCTGTTTTTTGGCATCCGTTAAGTGATGTTCACTGAGGATGCGTATGAATTCCAGGAATATTTACAACACTACTCTTGAATCTGAAACTTCCTGACCTGATGTTAAACACAGGCAGGTTGTGTTCATGTAAGAGGGTCAAAGAGAAGCTCCACAAACCATTCACACACTACATTTTCACTGCATATTTAACCCCATCATTTTACACCAGTCACAGAAGAGCAGTCAGCTTCAGAAATCTAGTTTACACACTGCATGTTAATGGTGTATCTGCAGGTCCGCCAGGAACTTCACTGCAGAACAGGACTGTGATGACTTTATTTATAACACACTTTAGAATCTACACTTCAAGTAGAAAAAGTTCTGAATTTGCTTTGCTCCTTTTCAGATTTTATTCGTTTCCATACTGAGTATAAATATGTGTGAGGAAGTGAAACATGACGGCTTAAAGAAATCAGTGAACTGAGGCTACAGGTCGTGTCATGGAACAGTAACGGAGGAAGATTTAGTTCAAGTGTAAACACAAAAAAAACATTAAAAAAACACAGGCGTACAGAATTTTAGGTATTTTTTTCAAATGTAGCCTAGAAGCTAACAAATGCGCAGTTTAAAAAAATTCTAATAACGTCTGGGGATAAACCAGCTCTCCCTGGACACTCATCAGCCCTCAGAGCCCTGATTGGCTTTAATTGCCTTCGTTTCTCGTTCAGAATGTGTCACAAATTGTTTTGATTAAGAAAGCCCCGAGACGTTTTCTAGCAGAAGTCATCAGTAGTTTCGAGAGAGCTGACTGGTTACATCACTTGCTGTAAATTTACTGTCTTAACCATCTGACTAGCAGCTTATTAAAGTAAAGAGTGCATAGTTTAGTCTAAAACATAGCATGCATGTCTGCATGACACTTTGGTCATCTTAAAGCTGCCATGTTGCTCTCATGGAACACGTGTTGTGGAAAATAATGATGTAAAACACGCGTGCAGGTTGCTTTACTTCCTGAACAAGTGACCCCAGCATAAGTTGTGGGAATCACGTGACAGTTCCAGTGCAACAAAACTCACGCTACAGCTAAAGCTACAGCTAGCCTCGGGTTCAGAGGTGAGGTGTCTTACTGCATATAATAACACCAATATAATAACACAGAAAACGCATCCAGTGTGTGAGGAAAATGTTAAACTCGTCTGCTGCTTATCTATTCAACCCTGGAAATGTTCACACCAGTGATCCTTCATTACTCACAGGTGTCTTATTAACACGCTACTCATACTGAACATCCTGTCCACACATTTGTTTGACTCTAATGATTTATAATCAACTATCCAGTATGTTTTTCTCATCACGCTATCCTCCAGCTGCTTTGTGACAATGTCTAAAAGCCTCAAACAAATACATTTGAACTGAAATGGAGTTTAATATCTTTGTTAAAGTTTAGAAGAGGATCCACTCCATAACTCCATATGGGCTGAATGTGCTTTGGTTATTGGACAGTTCCTCCAGGATTTCACAGAAGCTTGCAGTGTTTTAAAAAATAGCACAGATTTCTTGTAGATTTGAGACAGGACAGGTTGTGTGATGACATCACAACACACATTTAGATAAAGCCCTCTTCCATTCATGTGTACCGTCATCACAGATCGAATAATTATGTCTAGTAATTTAAAAAAAGGTAGGAGATAAATCCTGAAGAAAAGAAGAATCCTGTGCTTACTAGCTGTTCATCTGTAATCTCTAGACTGCTGGCTTGATACTGCACCTCATGCTCATGTGTCTGTAGGGTTCAATGCTGTGATCATTTATCAGGTTTGAACGGAAAATAAAACAAGACGTATGGTGACTTTATTCGGCTGGCTGTTCTAAATTCTGCTCAGATTGCCCAGAGTTTTTTTCTCTCTCTTAGTCACTTTCTCAGATTGCCCCTCCTTTGCATCATTCTTGGCTTTCCAGCAATACGGAGCTACACAGAACCGTTATCTGTGTCCCAGTAACGAGCTGTCTCCAGCTATAGTCGCACACTGGATCTGTTCCAGTCAGCATTGTCGCTACATTCCCAGGTGTTCTGGGCCATTTTAAATGCTGTCAATTTGCCTGATTCCTCGCCGGTGTCTGGTGTTTGTGTCGCTTTATCCCCAAACGTACATGGCATCTTATAGCTCGTACAACAGACGGTTGCCTGGCAACATCACATTAAACATTGAATGGAAGTTATAGTTCTGCCTTTGAGCAGAGCAAAGCCCTTACCATCCGCTGGGGCGTAGACTGAGGTGTCCGAGGAAATGAAAAACGGCTTTGAAATGGCCCCCTTTTAAAGACTACTCTCAAATACATACACTGGCGGAAATAAAGACTTCTAAATATTAGCACTGCGCTGGAGGAGATGTTCTGGGCAAACCTTCAAGGAATCTAGGCTGGAAAATGAATTCCTCCACTGCGTTTGAACACTATAAAACTGTGGCCTAATTTTAGCTAATGAATTCCATGTTGTTATGGATTGATGTCTCTGTGACGCTCCTCGAATCCCCGAAGTTTCAATCGGATGCGGCAGAGAGCAGGACTGTCCCTCTTGCTCGGAGACTGCGAGGAGTGATGTGTTTAAAAGCCGAGCGCGGTGTGAGTTTTTCAGCAGTGACAAAGCCACTTAAAGCAATGCTTGCAATGAAAAGGAATAACGTATCGACTAAAGCAGAGTTGCAGTGCATTTATCTTATTATCTCTGGAGTGACGCACTCTTACGTCCGCCCACATCGCTCACCATTGTTTCTCAGCACGGATGCCATGCTAATAAGATTCCCCTCTATTTGTTTGTTGGACTTTGGTGTTTGGCTCATTTGAAGATTAATTAGCTCATTTCTAAAAAAAAAAAAAAAAAAACACTAACTAGTCTGTCTGGGATGTGGCTAATTATCTGTGGAGGCCGGCTCTCTGGCTGAGTGAGTTATAGAGTGACTGCTGGAGCATGTCTTGTGGCTGTAAAGGCAATACAACAATACTAGCGTCACAACAAATCATCCGCATTCTGGAGGAGGTTTGATGATTGTATATAAAATTCAGGCCCATGTGTATATGCATATGAGATAGCAGAGAAGCAGTGTGTGCTCTTTGGATTGCATGCTCTCTACGGTCTTCTTTCCTGTTGATGGTCACACCCACATCTAGTCACTTACGGTCACTGGAGGTCATGTCAGCAGATGTACAGAAGGCAGCAGCTTTCATTGAAAATAAAGGATCTCCAGTCAGTTGCTGTGAGTGTTGTTGTGAGTCTCTGAATGCGTCAACATAGCATAAGAGCTATCCATCCATCCATCCATCCATCCATCCATCCATCCATCGGTTAGGATTGTGGTAGCTTAGTGGTTAAGTTGTTGAACTTTTGAAGTTTGAATCCCAGGTCCACCAAACTACCACTGCTGGACCCCTGAGCAAGGCCCTTAATCCTCAATTGCTCAGTTGTGGAAAAAAACAGAGATAAAATAAAAGTCGCTCTGGATAAGGGCATCTGCCAAATGCCGTAAATGTGTCTCAGTCTAGAGTATCTATTAGTGAACCCTTTAACTGTAAAATAAACTCCATTTATTATCCAGTCTCTCCGATTTATTTATTGGTATTTATTAGTATGTAAATGTGTAAAATAATATCTTGGCTAAAGCATTCGCATGCTGAAATGTTCCATAGAATGTATTATGTTCACAGTGACATTATTTATAGAGCTGCTTGTTTTTGAGTTATTAAAGACTGATTAAAATGCATTCAAATCAAGTGGCCAAACAAGCTTATAAGAACTCGATAATAAATATAATAAGTTTAATAATGGCGGCTTGCGATTTCCACGGTTCTAAAAATCTATATAAATCTCAGACCTCTCGGCTTGCGCTTCACAGGCCCTGCTTTGACGGACGCTATTCTGAGAGGATATAATTACACGCGGTGCAGATTTACAGCAACCTTGGCTCAAGAATGAAAACAAACCTTTATCAAACCTGAATCAGGTTATCAGCTCATTAGCCAGCCCTTGAACTGAAGCTGAATCACTCGTGTTTGACAAGACGTGCACTAAACCCCACAGGTCCAGGAATGTTGATTCACACCAAAAGATATTCCGTTTGCTGGTTTCTGCTTCATACAAGCTCATAATAAAATCTGGCAGCACTTTAAAGCTCCTGTGTGCTGTGTAATGTGCATAGAAATGTGGCTATTTTTTTTAAACGAGCAGCACCGTGCCATATCTTTGTTTGTGTGTGTGCGCTATCTAAAGCATGCAGTGTGTGTAGGAGGTAAAGAAGCTTGCTGTGATCCTTCTGCATCGTTCTGTGATGTGCTACTGACTATTCAGAGTGAATAGTGTGCATTTACATGTATATCAGGTTGCAATAGCCTGGGGTTAGGTTTTATTCAGGATTAGCTGTATTTGAAGCTTTTTGTGGATTTTTTCATCTTCTTAAGAACTTGATTTTATGCCATGCATGAAATCTTCATGATTGTAGCCTGTGCTGTATTTATCAACATCTACTGTGTTTCAGGAGAGGCACATTAACATGCAGCTTGGCTTTCAGAGTGTCTGCTGGTGACGATTAAGCATCTAACAATTACTCGTCCCCTTACTAATGGCTACTGAGGGGTAATGGTGCAGTAGTAATCTACTGGAGTGGTTCTCCTTGGCCTGCCTTTCAGTGAACCTTTGTGGCTTGAGTGTTAGAACATGGACACACACACACCCTGTCAGACTTGAGCAACATTTTGACTAAGTCAGGGATGTCCAGTATTTGCCTCGTACACCTAATCTGTCCTACCATGTACATTAAAAAACTAAATAAATCTCTTTAGAAGAATTGAAAGATTTGAAATGCCAAGGAGCTCTATAAATAATGTCACTGTGTATTTTATTATTATTATTATTATTATTATTATTATTATTATTATTGCTGTGTAAGGAACAAAATAGAGCAGTAATCTCAGAGCCATAAACTGAGCCACTGACAAAATGTGATGTTGATAATTAATTGTTCATTAGCAAGATATGTCATATCCACTGATCAGCCAGAACCAGTTAAAACCACTGACAGGTGAAGGGAATGCTGTTTTTCACGTCACTATTCAGTGCTGCTGTTGTAAATGTACATGTGTTTATAAAAACCTCTTACTGTTTACAAATCCTCTTAATTGCACAACGCTAAATACAGTGTGTACACTTGACGGCACAATTATGTGCAGCTGTGCTGTATTGCACACTATGCAAACTATGTAGCTAGGACAACTTATTCTTTAGGCCTTAGCTCTGGGTTGTCTAATGTAGCGCTGTTTTGTCTGATGTAGCGCTGTGTTGTCTGATGTAGCGCTGTGTTGTCTGATGTAGCGCTGTGTTGTCTGATGTAGCGCTGTGTTGTCTGATGTAGCACTGTGTTGTCTGATGTAGCTCTGTGTTGTCTGATGTAGCGCTCTGTGTTGTCTGATGTAGCTCTGTGTTGTCTGATGTAGCTCTGTGTTGTCTGATGTAGCGCTCTGTTGTCTGATGTAGCGCTCTGTTGTCTGATGTAGCTCTGTGTTGTCTGATGTAGCACTGTGTTGTCTGATGTAGCGCTCTGTTGTCTGATGTAGCTCTGTGTTGTCTGATGTAGCGCTCTGTTGTCTGATGTAGCTCTGTGTTGTCTGATGTAGCTCTGTGTTGTCTGATGTAGCACTGTGTTGTCTGATGTAGCGCTGTGTTGTCTGATGTAGCTCTGTGTTGTCTGATGTAGCGCTCTGTTGTCTGATGCAGCGCTCTATTGTCTGATGTAGCTCTGTGTTGTCTGATTTAGCTCTGTGTTGTCTGATGTAGCACTGTGTTGTCTGATGTAGCGCTGTGTTGTCTGATGTAGCGCTGTGTTGTCTCTCCAGGGTCCTGGAGAAAGGTAGTGTTTTTCACTACGTACTGTGTCAGCTATATTTGGTTGAAATGGCAATAAAAGCTGCTTGACTTGAATATGATTGATTATCTACAGCAAGTGAACAGTCAGTTCTTGAAGTTGACGTGTTGGGAGCAGGAAAAATGGGGAAGTGTATGCATCTGAGTGACTTTAACAAGTGATGGCTAGACAATTTGGTCAGTAGATCTCTAAAACAGATGGGTTTATTAGGTGTTCCTGGTATGCAGTGGTCAGTACCTGCCAAAAGTGGTCCAAAGAAGGACAACCAGTGACAGGGTCATGAGCAATGAATCATTTTAAGGAACATGAGAGAAAGGTTGTTAAGATGTTGACTTGGCACAGGACACCACAGCACATCATCAGAGGTCTTGTGGAGTGCATGTCTCGATGGGTCAGAGCACAAGAGATAAGAGACCTACACAATATTAGGCAGGTGGTTTTAATGTTATGGCTGATCGGTGGAAAGTCACAGTTGAACTGATTTTAAAGGTCTAGTCTGATGTTTCTCAGTATCTACAATGAGTTTGGCACTTCTAGACTAAACTCTTCTAAAAGGTTATTTAATGTTTTCTGTCATTCAGGACATCTTCCTCTCTTCCTATTATGTTGTTATTCTGACGAACATCCTGAGCGACTACATGCCTAAAATCACAAAGTGCAATATCAACCTGAGGCCATCTGCCAGATACCAGCTTGCATTATTGATATGCTAATTGGACAGCACTTTAACATGCAAAACATTTCATTATCTCTCTCTGTATTGGCAGAAGTTGAAATGATTTATCATTGATTGATGGAGACACATTGAATATGACCTGAAAAGCAAGGACTCTGAGGTAGTCGAGCTCGGCTCGGCTTTGTGCTGATTTTTTTTTTTTTTGCCCTCACTGCGATATCAGTTATGGAGAATTTGGAGAGTTTTTTTTTTTTTTTCTTGTTTACTCTGAGGTGCAGGGCTTTGCATTTGAAGCAGCCAATTTCATGGCTGTTGAGCTACTAGAGCGATGGCATTGATTACTGTTTGCTGCAGAGCCATGGCTCTGATTTGTCAGTATGCTTTTCCTCCTCAGTGCTGCTTCCGACTGGAACTTTATATGTCATTATCCCAGCTCTTTACCCGCAGACCTTAAATAAACCACTCAAATCACCAAGAGTGTCTGGCTGATAGACTTTTCTTCTGTCCATCAATCTTTTAAATCTGTGTAGTTCTCAAAGAATCTACCCTCTTGCCTCCCAAACAAGTACTTGTTTTCTCATCATCTCTTTCTCTCTTTCTTTCTTTCTTTCTTTCTTTCTTAGCTCGTTGGTGGTGAGTTTGATCTGGAGATGAACTTCATCATCCAGGATGCGGAGAGCATCACATGCATGGTCGAGCTGCTGGAAC
The DNA here is from genome assembly GCA_033459395.1 of Hemibagrus guttatus. Lineage (NCBI taxonomy): Eukaryota > Metazoa > Chordata > Actinopteri > Siluriformes > Bagridae > Hemibagrus > Hemibagrus guttatus. Next base: position 7,473,260 of record JAUCMX010000015.1, read on the forward strand.
ACTGCGAAGTCACGTGCCAGGCTGAGATTTGGAGCATGTTTACGGCCATCTTGCGCAAGAGCGTTCGCAACCTGCAGACCTGCACCGAGGTGGGCCTCATACAGCAGGTGCTGCAGAAGATGAGCGCCGTTGATGACATGATCGCAGGTACTAGTGCTCAGCGTGCTCAGCTGCTCAGCTCTTCCAGTGTTTAGTCAAGAGTCAGAATTCACTGTAATAAAAATGATTAGAGAATCATGCATTTGGTGTAATTCAATTTCAATTCAGATTTATTTCTATAGCACTTTTAACAATTGACATTGTCACTAAGCAGCTTTAGAGAAACAGTTACGTTCCTTTTACATTTACTGTAGACATTGTCATAAGCAGCTTTACAGAAACCCAGGTGCACATTTACATTCCTAGGCCAGTGAAAAAACCACAAACTTGAGTGGAATCAGATGTGATGTCATAAAGTGGGATTAGAAATCATTACACTTCTCCAACTGTATAAGGACGCTATTAAAAGTGTTAAAAGGATGTTCAGTAGGAGAATTTTGTCAAGAAGAGTCCTGGGATGAGCACAAGACAGGGGTCATGATTACAAAGTTGATTACAGCAGATGCCTCTGCTGTAGTCATTAATTAAGACTGTATCTCTCTCTATATATATATGGCTCTATAATTACAGCATAATATATACAAACAAAACTGCATGTTTTAATTAGTCTGAGCCTCAAACGTCACACTCACGAACTGTTTGCTGAATGCCTTTGGCACATAAAATTGGGAAGGCTTCAGGAGTCGTCATCGGCTGGATTCTACAGGATTTTCAGGAGTGGTGTCACGTTTTTAACAGTCCACCTGGAAACAAGCCGTCGGGTCTCTTTACTTTCCTCATGGAAGAAGGAAGCTGTCGTGCTTCCAGCTGTGACGATAAGTGGTCCAATAAGAGGATCAGCTAAATGTTTTTGTCTAGACTTTACATTTTCATGCCCCTGAACATGACATTGAATGAAACAAACTGTAATTGGTTGCTTTGCATGCCAGTCAGACACCCTCTTGGGTGGTCCTTAGCCAATAAAAGCTGTTCTGGAGTCCAAACTTTCTATGAGACTATGTTTTAACAGACTTATCATTTTATCATTCCTTAAATGTCACTGGTCTGAATCTTTATCACGTTGGGCTTTTAGCAGCATTAAAAGCTCAGATATCATTTGTTGTATCCTGTCTAAACAGTTCATTAGTGAATTTCCTGCAATGCAGAGAATCATGAAGCTGGAAGTTTCAGCATCACTAGCGCTAGCTCATTATGTAATGATGTAAAAAAAAAAAAAAAGAGCGGTTGCGAACATATAATGCTCTGCTGCAGTGCTTCAGTAGCTTGTGTTTAGATGGATGAAGCTCTCTCATGTGAATCGAACCTTCTCAAACCTGATCATTTAGAGTATTGAATGTGCAGTCTTCTGCTATGGCACTGTATACAGACTGCGTACATTGTTTAGTTTTCTATTTTTGGTTGTTGAATAAACGTGTAGCTCAACAAAGCGCTCTTTATGCACACGACAACAGACCTGAAACTTAAGAGTTAAAGCTGTGCAGTAGTGGGATTGAAGAAGAACCTGATGCAGTTGCTGCATTAATCAAGCAGGCCCTCATCTGGATCAGGAAGTCTCACAGGTTGCTGTTCCTCTGTTTTGCCGCTTTACTGAAGCCTCATGTCCAGTAGAGAGGTTTTTACTCAGTGAAGAGTGACGTTGCTGCTGCGTGAAACGTCCTGCAGCATGCTGATGCCTTTGGCTTTTTCTTCTCATGACATCTACAGGCTGCATGTGAAGCTACATCGGCCTTGTGTTATTTAAAAAAGAAAAAAAAATGAGCTTGGAGTTAAACAGAGTTGTCCAGATTAGACATATGTCCAGTTTGTGGGATTGTGTTATTGCTCATCATGGTGCTTCATGCTCTCTGAGTCTCTCATTCTTATAGATTTGAGTCAAAACACAGCAGGTGACGTGGTACCCGGAACATTCTTGCTACAGAAAATATGTCCAAAGCTAGCTAACTAGTTCAGGTTAAAGGTACTAATTAACAAATAGTTATTGTTATGACCCTGTTACTGTAGATTTTTTGGGGGGCAGGACAATGTAATGGCATGACGGCAATGGCATTCCCTCACATAAAATGATTATTGTTATATATGAGTGTTATTATCCATATCCACCTTTCTGCAGCATATTCCACTTTTTGCCCAATATCTAACACTGGAACTGATTCTGCATGTTCGGAACACACTGGACCTCATTTATCAGTCTTGTTGTGTGTAAATGTTTGTGTAAAACAAACTGAATTGACATTTTTTCACCACATTTACAAAATTTCAGGAATCACTGATGCTTCCTGATGTGGCCTCTTGCTCTGTGTGGTCTCTTGCTTTTTTGTAATGTTATAGCGTGTCACAGGTTATTAGCACAGGCGTAAATGTGTGATTATGAATTATTCATGAGTTTCTTTGGCAGGAAAAGACAAATAGTGATTTAAAATTGCTAACTGTAATTCCAGTGAAAATGTTTATTTATTCTGTTAATACAGAATTAATGTATTAACCCCCTGTCTTTCAGACCTCTTGGTGGATATGCTGGGGGTTTTGGCCAGCTACAGTATCACAGTGAAAGAGCTGAAGCTGCTATTTAGCATGCTGAGAGGAGATAATGGCGTATGGGTGAGTAAAAGACTCATATTCCTCCAACATTTATTCATGCACTAACAGCACACTGATAGTCATTTGGACAGAATGAATCTCTGAGGAATGGAACAGAAGTAGAAAACGTCTTGAGGTCTGACGTCAGTGAGGTCCAGAGCCTGAGGGGAGAAATGTGCTCCAGGCTTCCTCAGCACGGCTAGTCAGGCGTGATGGACAGACTGTTGATTAGATAAGGTTTGGATTTACACTTGGGTCATAGCTGTGTATGGATTTACTTTTTCACCTCATACTCTCATCTCTGATTACTGAACAAGTCCCTGGTTCAAGCCCCTGCACCATCAAGCTGCTGCGGTCAGCCCCTTGAGCCTGACCCTAACGCTCTCTGCTCCAGGGTGCTGTATCATGGCTGATCCACGAGCTGACTCCTGACAAACTGGTGATATGCAAAGAAAAGAATTTCACTGTACTCAGTACACACAGTGTATGTGTACTGACTGACTGTCTTCTGAATTGCTCCACATTCTTCTGCTATGTTGGTTTTTTTTGTTTTGTTTTTTGCATCACCTGCCTGCTTTCCATTCCACAAAATGTCTACATTATTGGAAGATTACAAGCTTGACCAGGACCCAAGTAAGCCATGCTGATGGATAGAAAAGGGAAGCCTTCTCTTCTCTCCTTTTGTCAGTCAGCATGATGCTATCGCTAACAAAGGGAGTTAGCTCTCTTTGTGAGTGGCAGTTTGGAAAGATGTCGTGGTTGCGTTTCATGTCTTTGAGGACATGTGTTACACTTCACCCCATCAGACTGCAAGGGAGGAACATCCAAAGTCCCAGATGTTGAGAGAAAATGTATTAAAATTAATTGTTATGATCCACTCTCTTAAACGGCTTTTTTGTCTTCTTTTTTGTCTTTCTGCAGCCAAGGCACGCAATCAAGCTGCTATCTGTCCTGAACCAGATGCCTCAGAGACATGGCCCAGATACCTTCTTCAACTTCCCAGGACGCAGTGCAGCGGTGAGACAATGGCTCTCTTCCTCTTCCTCACAGCTGGCAGATGGACCGTACTTCTGTTTATCGTTACACAGTGCCTCACAAAAGTATTCACACCCCTGACCAGTTCTCTCATATTACTGAATTACTAATGGTCCACTAACATTTCATTCTGTTTGAAAACACCAAATCTCAAAATCAGTTATTGTAAGCTGACATTGGATATTAGATTTATGTTGGGAAATATTGTTTGAACTGAAATATCTGGAAGTATGTGGAAGCTCCCGGTTTACACCAGTGAAAGAAATCGCCTTAACAAGAACACAGTTTCCTTACCATTGCCATCTAGCTCTGCATCATTAATGTTTCTGACACATTGTCTGCAAAAAATCTCCATTGTTGAAGGCTTACTGGTCTGCAGATCTGAAGGAAAATGAAAAAAAGAGAAGACATTCTCGAGAAGGTAGAGGAAAAAGTAATACAAATGCATAGATTAAGGTAGAAAGGAGTACAAAATTTCATTTTTGAGCAGGAAGATGATCCTAAGCGTGAAGCCCGAGCAACATTGTTGTGGCTCAAGAACAAAAAGGTAAATGTCCCACAGTGGCTCAGTTAAAGTCCTGGTCTCAGTTCCACTGAGTGCTGCATGCAATGGTGTATTTTTGTCGGCCAGTCTGGAATTGATCATCCCTCTGGTTCCCTGGATTGTTGCAGAATATAATCTCTGTGACCAACAAACCTTTATGATTCATCCATATTTTGTTCAGCATGACATATTTTGTTCATTTTCACAAATGAACACAACTTTTATGAATTTTGAAGCTTAAATGAAATCTCCAAAAATAAAAACATCTGAGGTTAGGCTCTAAATGAACTGCACCACCGAGTTTCACACAAGTCATTCACGCTTTATTCAGTTATCTTTAACGTGATAAGAATCCACCGTGCTGTTTTTGTGGATGAATCTGAACAAATAAAACGTTCAAGTCTGAATAATATACAGTGTGAGAATATAAACCCAAAGAGTCTGGAGTCAGTTTTCCTGTTCAGCATGATGAAGTTTAACCTCCGTAGTCTCATTTATCCATTTATTCGCAACCACCTTTTTCAAGACACTTAAAAGCTGAAAAAATCACGAGTGAGGTATTACTGATGGATTTTATGCCGTAGAATAAAACGTAAAAATATCTCAAGCTTGTGTTAACCACAGACTTTATTTCAGGCTTTAAACCAAAACCCCATTCAAATAGCCATTGACTTCAGGATGATGGAAGCAGATATGCAATCATGCTCGCTCATTTACTGCTTTTAGGACTCATTTCTGAAGCACTCTACTGAGAATCTGTTGAACTGTTTGAAAATTGCAGTCCATGAGCATGACCCAAATGACCAAAACAACCTGGAGCAAATCTGCTAAGTAGAATGAAACAAGATCACTGCAACACTGTGTACAAAGCTGCTGCTGTAAGAGATCAATCTGAATTAAAACTTTAAATGTTGTAATTTTTATTCGGACGATTCCTGTGAAGAAGCTTTGCGACATTGTCCATTGTTAAAAGTGCTACACAAATCAGATTAAATTATAGAGGTGGCTCTGTGTGGAGGCTGAGTGCTTTATATGAGCAAATTATTTCAGTTCTTTCTTTTGCGTTAAAATATTTCCTAATATAAATCCAGTGTCACCTTACAATAATCGATATTGATATAAATGAAAGTTCAGTATCTGTAATTCAGAAATATGAGAAAACTGGGGTGGAGTTTGCATGTTCTCCCCATGCCTCAGGGGGTTCCCCAGGTGCTCTGGTTTCCACACCAGGGTGTGCCCTGCCTTGTGCACTGAGTCTCCCGAGATGCCAGGATCCCCATGACCCAGTGGGATAAGCTGTGCAGAGGATGGATGGATGGATGGATGGTTTGGAGTGTGAATGCTTTTGTAAGGTGCTGTATGTGAGGGGATATTATAACAGTGTGCTCTCAAGTAAAAGTTTCAAAAGTTATTGCTGATGAGTGTTGGGTTCTGAATGTTACTTGTTCATGTATTATCAGTATCCTGGTGTGTATGTATGTGTGTGTGTGTTCTGATGTTATATACGTAATCTCTTCTCTGTCTAGGCTATTGCTTTGCCTCCCATTGCTAAGTGGCCTTACCAGAACGGTTTCACTTTCAACACATGGTTCCGTATGGACCCTCTGAACAACATCAACGTAGACAAGGACAAACCCTACCTATACTGGTACGTACCGCACTCCAGGACCCGTGCTCTTCCCTGGTCCAGACTTCTCATTATAATTGTAAATCATTGTATTAAAATAAAAGCACCAGTGATCTCAAGGGTCTAAGCCTGGATGAATGGATGCACAGGTATGAGAATAGTGTTACTCTTTTAGGTTGGGAGCATAAGTCTCCTCCTCGGCCTCAGAGGGCCTGCTGTTCATTTTATCGAGTGCTGGCCTATATTTCATGTTACTAAGAAAAGCTGAGTGCTGGAAGGTGTCCTGCAGGGTGGAGTAGGTAAATATGTGTCCAGCTAAATGTCACAAGGAGAAACGAAGTCGGATGAAGTGTTTATTTAAAAAATAGGCTGTCGTGAGTTGCCATAGGTTTCTTGTTTACTCACGCCTATTATATATATATATATAATATTTTATTTATTTATTTTTTAATCATATATGTAGGGAATTATTTAAAGGGAATATATCTGTTCACATTTTAAACACAACCTACACTCAATTTGATGGCTGGTTAATTTGAGTTATTTATTATTTTTTTATTTTGTCTTCAGTTCATTCTCTTGGAGAAGCCAGGATTGTGATTTTGTAATTCGTTAGTGTATGATGAACAACTTTCCCAGAGGTTCTTGTGCAGGTGTGTACAAGCAATAGATCATTAGAAGAAATGTACTAATATTAACCTATTTATTAAGAACCATGTTTGAGGACTGAACATTTACACTATTCTGCCTTGAAGTAATTCTTCAGCTGTGTGTGATGCTAAAATATGAATATATAATGTATGATAAAAAATATTGTGTGTGTGTGAGAGAGAGAGAAAGAGAGAGCATACATCAGTCTGCCATAACATTAAAACCACTGACAGGTGAAGTTAACATTGAATAAATGTAACTGAAATGTAATGTAAATGAAAACAATTATCTTGTTACAGTGGCACCTGTCAAGGGGTAGAATATGTTAGGCAGCAAATGAGTTCTCAAAGTTGACGTGTTGGAAGCATGAAAAATGGGCGTGTGTAAGAGCAGCTTTGACAAAGGACAAATTGTGATGTCTTGATGACTGGATCAGAGCTTCTCCACAACAGCAGGTCTTATGGTGTGTTCCCGGTATGCAGTGTCTGGTACCTACCAAAAGTGGTTCAAGGAAGGACAACCAGTGAAGCGATGACAGGGTCATGGGCAGCCAAAGCTCATTGTTACACAAATTACTGAAAAAGTTATTGTGACAGAAACATGTCAGAACACACTGTTCATCACAGAATGCTGTGTATGGGGCTGTGTAATTGCAGACGAGTCAGAGTGCCCATGCTGACCACTGTCCACCACCAAAAGTGCCTACAGTGGATATGAACTTCAGAACTAAACCAGTGGAACTGAATTGGAGCAATGGCAGAAGGTGGCCTGGTCTGATGATCACATTTTCTTTTACATCATGTGGATGGCTGGGTACATGTGTGCCAGTTACCTGGGGAAGAGATGGCACTATGATGCACTACAGGAAGAAGGCAAGTCTCCAGAGGCATCGTGATGCTCTGTAATGTTCTTCTTGGAAACCTTGGGTCATGACATTCATGTGGATGTTACTTTGACATGTACCACCTACCTAAGCATTGTTGCAAGTACACCCCTTCATGACAATAGTACTCCCTAATGGCAGTGACCTTTTTAGCAGCATAATGTGCCCTGCCACAACGTGCTCAAGGTGTTGACTTGGCCTCCAAATTTTCCAGAGCTTCTGTTAGATGTCAGGTTCATGAAGGCCCCACCTCTTTAGGATTATAGGATTTAAACTTATACCATAGCACACCTTCACAGGTCTTGTGGAGTACATGCCTCGCTGCGTCGGATCCGTTTTAACTGCACACACTATTAGACAGGCAGTTTAATGTTATGGCTGACCGATGTACATATACGATGTACATATACGATGAACAGCTAAAAATTTCTTTGGTTCATTATTATGCTTAATGAAAGATGTGTGCTGTTAGGCCATTTGTCTGAAACACAGAGGGTTGAGAATGTAAGCTAGCAACAGTATGTACTGCAAAGCCAAAAAGATTTTTTATTTCCATACAATTTTGTGTAAAACAATTGTTTTCTTTTAAGTGTTGTAAGTGCTTTTAATGGAGATGATACACACCGATCAGGCATATACATAATATAATATTGTGTTGGTCCCCCTTTTGCTGCCAAAATAGCTCTGACCCATCGAGGCATGGACTCCACTAGATCCCTGAAGGTGTGCTGTGGTATCTGGCACCAAGATCCAAGCAGCAGATCCATTAGGTCTTATAAGTTGCGATGTGGGGCCTCCAAGGGCACATCAACTTTGAGGACAAAGTGTTCACTTGCTGCCTAATGTATCCCACCCACTAACAGGTGCCATGATGAGGAGATAACCAGTGTTATTCACTTATCACTGCTTATAATGTTATGCCTGATCGGTGTATTTACTTGCATAAGATTAAAAGGTAAAGACAGAACTGTACATATAAACATTACATTTTCCCAGCATATTCTGTCTGAATATCATAGAGGGTGTGGACTTGTAGTGCACTATATGGAGAGTGTGAGGGATTTTTGTAAAGCTCTAGGTTGAGTGTGTGAATCACAGGTCTAATACAGATAGACTCTGCCTCTGTTCTGCAAGTGTTTTAGCCCCAGGTCATATCTAATTGATGATCCCTGCTATAAAAGGTGCTGAGGTCGTGTTTCATTAATGAAGTTAATTAATTGGCTTGAAGTTTGACTGGGCGGATTCTTTCTGCATTCACACTAATGATAACAAATAACATTGTTGGGGCTAAAACACTTGCAGAATTAACTTCATAGAAGAAGTAACTCCTGATCGACTGGAAGTGAAGCGATGGGGGGGTTATAGAGAGAGAGAGAGAGAGAGAAACAGAGGGAAGAGAGAGAGAGAAAGTGAGAGATAGGGGAGAGAGACAAGAGGAATGACTGAGAGATAGAAGGAGAGAGTCGGGAGGAATGACGGAGAGATGGAAAGGGAGAGATGGGAGGAATGATGGAGAGGAGAGATCGAAAGAGAGATGGGGGAGAGAGAAGAGGAATGATGGGGAGAGAAAGAGAGAGATGGGGGAGAGAGATGGGAGGAATGATGGAGAGGAGAGATCGAAAGAGAGAGATGGGGAGAGAGAAGGGAGGAATGATGGAGAGATAGAAAGTGATGGTGAATGTGGATAGAGAGGGGGACACTGAAAGAGAGAGATGGAGGGAGAGAGACACAGAGAGAGAGAGAGAGAGAGAATAAGAATTGAAATAGCTCTGATAGTCTGCCGTTTTATCGACAGTAGGCAGCTTTTTCATTTGTTGTTCTTGATGCTGCTGTGTTTGTCTGGAGTTCTGTGATACTGTTCAGCTCCTCTGATATACTCCACAGAACAAAAGTAAGCCGTGTACTCGCATTTAAACAAGCTAGACATGATTTAGGCAAGTAATAATGATTTATTTGTCCACTGATGTTATTGGTCAGCTGAGTGGAAGTCCCAGTATGAGCCTGGTGCTTCAGCTGTGGAACAAACTGCATCTATAGAGACAAAGTTTTTCACATTTCTGTTTACACTGTTGCACTCGGCTGAAAACACCGAGTTCCTGCTGGGAATAAAGGATGAATATGGTGATGAACTGAAAAAAAAAAAGTTTTGAAAAACCGACATTTAGTGTCATCTTTTCTTTCCGCTCTGTATCCTTTCTCTCCTAGTTTCCGAACGAGCAAAGGGATCGGATACTCAGCTCATTTTGTGGGGAACTGTCTGATCGTGACGTCGCTAAAGTCCAAAGGAAAAGGCTTCCAGCACTGCGTGAAATATGACTTCCAGCCCAGGAAGGTGAGACATGTCCAGTCCACAACACGTTAACATCTTCAAAACGTCTTCATTAAGAATGGCAAATTAGATGAGAAAAAAACATTTTCCATCCCTACTATCAACACAGCTTTATACAGTAAACACCATCTTACTTCTCTATCAAATATTCAGTGATTGAAATGGACACTGCTGTGGAGATGAGGTCTGGAACCTCACAGTAGATATCAGCAGCTTACAGCGTAATAGAAATACCTTTTTTTTTTTTGCAAATACAGTTGAAGTCATAAGTTTACATACGTCTTACAGAATCTGCAAAATGTTTTTTTGTTTTTAAATAAAAGAAATCATAAAAAATGACACTTTGGTTTTATTTTGTTTTGCCCTGAATAACTTATTTTACATAACAAATGTTTCGGTTTAGTTCACAAGACACAATAAGAACAGAGTTTTCACGAATGAACCAGTTTAAAAGTTTTTATTCACTTGATCGTAATACTGTGTTTTGTGAGCCGCAGGATCATTGACAGTTTTTTATGTTATGTGAGAGTTCTTCATGAGTCTCTTGTTGGTCCTGAACTCAGTGTTCTTCACAAAAATCCTTCAGCTCCTGCACATTCTTTCCTTTCCCAGCATCTTCTGCATATCTGACCCTTTTCCAACATGACCATATGATTTTGAGAGCCAACTTTTCTCACCAAGAACAACTGAGGAACAACTATTACAAAAGCTGTAAACATTTGCTGATGCTCGAGGAGGCAACACGGCACATTAGTATCGATTCAATCCAGTTTATTTGTATAGCGCTTTTAACAATGGACATTGTCTCAAAGCTCTATACACAAGTATAGAAACAGAGAAAAAATGAAAGTTTAAGTTAGGTAACTATTTGTCCCCATTTTATCCCTAATGAGCGCGACGGTGGCGAGGAAAAACTCCCTGAAATGATATGAGGAAGAAACCTTGAGAGGAACCAGGCTCGGAAGGAAACACATCCTCACATTAAGTGTGAACATGAAGAGTCAGGGCGGTGTAAACTTTCGAACAGGATTATCATTGTAAATTATTTATTTATCCTGGTTTATTTTTGGACTTCTGGGAATGACGTAAATATCTTATGGAGCTTCTGAAGGGCAGTGCTAAATAAACAAAATCATTTACACCAATCGTTACACCAACAATCTTGTTGGCTTCTGGAGAATCAGTGAATGTTTGGAAAGGGGTCAAATATGCAAGTCGAGTCAAGAAGCTTTTGTTGTCATTTCAACCACATGTAGCTGACGCCATACATAGTGAAATGAAACATTACAAAGACAACATAGACAACATGCAACATATAATGACAAACAGAAACAGCACAGAGCTAGGGACAGAAGTTTGTCCCAGCTGCATAAAGTGCAAACAGTGCAAGACAAGACAAAACATGGTAAAAACAGAAAGTACAAAAAACAACACAAGAAAAATGCACAAGTAAACAAAATGGAATGTGCGTCTCGAGAAACTGTAAAAAACAAAAACAAAAAAAAAAACACCCAGATATCAAAAAAGACAAAAAAACAAAACCCAGATATCTAATATATGTTTGTATATATATATATATATGACAGTAAGGATTGCATCAATAGTGCAGATGATGCTGGAAGAGCAAATGGAGGATTTTTTGCCTCCAAAAAAAAAAAACATTTTTTTTTTATTATTATTGTTATTATTATTTTTTACCTTTTGCGGGCACGGTGGCTTAGTGGTTAGCACGTTCGCCTCACACCTCCAGGGTTGGGGGTTCGATTCCCGCCTCCGCCATGTGTGTGGAGTTTGCATGTTCTCCCCATGCCTCGGGGGTTTCCTCCGGGTACTCCGGTTCCCCCCCCCAGTCCAAAGACATGCATTGTAGGTTGATTGGCATCTCTAAATTGTCCGTAGTGTGTGATTGTGTGAGTGAATGAGTGTGTGTGTGTACCCTGCGATGGGTTGGCACTCCGTCCAGGGTGTATCCTGCCTTGATGCCCAATGACGCCTGAGATAGGCACAGGCTCCCCGTGACCCGAGTATAGATCGGATAAGCGGTAGACAATGAATGAATGAATGAATATGAGATGGCCAGTACTGTAGTGCAGCAGCTAGCATTGCCATCTCATGGTCCATGATTTTTTTCAACTTATAACTTACGGATAAGCGGTAGACAATGAATGAATGAATTTACCTTTTGCAGATTCTGTGAAGTGTACATAAATTTTTTACCTCAACTACACAATCAGCCCAGTGTAAAATCTACCACTGAATCAAACCCCTGGCGGTCAGTCACGTTATACTACGTTAAATCCTGCATCTAAACAGTGTCATCTAACAGGAAGACTGAAACGGAGCAGGAGATCATCCTGGACTGAAATTATGTAGTGCTCGTGACAGAATTCGCAACCCCGAGCTTCTAGATAGAACAAAACGGCAAACAAATGTGCAGTCCACAAATCAGTGCGCAAATAGTCGTTTGACTAAACTGATGTCTGAGTGGATTCGTTCCTTTTTATTTATATGGTGAACATTTCATACAGGAAGTAGCACTTCAGCAGCCAGGAGTCATTAGGATCAGTTTTTATAAAACCTAAACAGAAAATATTGATCTCAACCAAATCAGGAGATCTGAAAGTGTTGGAAGACAAAATGGAGTACCAAAGAAAGAGAGGGAAAAAAAACCCACTTCCACAAAGAAGGAACTTAAAGACCAGTGGGAAAAATCAATATGATTTCAGAATACACTTTAAATGTGTTCATTAAATACAGAAGTGAACAGTTTTCATGTCTGTGGTAACAGGAACATGTGCAGAATTTGGCAGTACCTGTGGGGACACAGCTTTACAGGCCGCTGTGAGGCTTGGGGACACTGCAGGGTTTGTTTGTTTTTTTTCTTTAAGCTCTGACGCAGTTTTGTCTGGTACAGGATTCATTTTTTTAAGAATTAAAATCCTAGTTCATTTTCCCTCACGGCTAGGACGTGGTGAATGGATCCATCTGGAGTGTTAAATCAGACACGCATGCAAACGCACACGTATGTTTGTATACACACACACACACACACACACACACACACAGAAGACCTGGCAGCAGTGTAGGTGACACGATGGTGTTCACACTCAAGCACCTATCATCACACCATGAGGGGACTGCAGCTGGACAGGAGCACTGCACTTCCCCCAAACACCTGCATTCTCTCTCTTTCTCACAATTTCTCTCTCACCCTCTCTCTTTCCCTGTCTCACTTTCCATCTCTCTCTCTCTCTCTCTCTCTCTCTCTCTCTCTCTCTCTCTCTCTCTCTCTCTCTCTTACAATTTCTCTCTCTCTCCCTGTCTCACTCTCCATCTCTCTCTCTTTCTCTTTCTCTCTCTTTCTGTCTCTTTCTCACAATTTCTCTCTCTCTCTCTCTCTCTCTCTCTCTCTCTCTCTCTCCCTGTCTCACTCTCCCTCTCTCTCTCTCTCTCTCTCTCTCTCTCTCAATTTCTCTCTCTCACAATTTCTCTCTCCCTGTCTCACTCTCCATCGCTCTCTCTTTCTCTCTCTCTCTCTCTCTCTCTCTCTCTCTCTCTTTCTCTCTCTCAATTTCTCTCACTCTCTCTTTCCCTTTCTCACTCTCCATCTCTCTCTTTCTCACAATTTCTCTCTCTCACACAATTTCTCTCTCTCTCTCTCTCTCTCTCTTTCTCACAATTTCTCTCTCTTTCTTTCTCATTTACCACCCCTCTCTCTCTCTGTCTCTCTCTCTCTCTCTCTCTCTCTCTCTCTCTCTCTCGCTCTCCTCCAAATATAAAGTAAGGGTAGTGCAAAAACAGGAGAAACAAAATGAAGAGGCAAAATAAATTGGAGCAAAAAGCAGTACAATGCCATGCCTGATTTCTCTCAGCTACATCACGCTGTATCTGGTGTTTCTTTTAGCCGAGCAGCTTTCAGCCTCACGGTCCAGCCACATGCATTGTTCAGTCTGAAATGAATCTTAAACAAGATGCCAATTTTAGGTGTGGTGCCTCCTGCAGATGCTGCTCTGAGGAGAACAGAAGATTGGCTGCCTATTAGAATGGAAGTTGCAAGATTTCCCAGCTTCACCAGTCAGAATCATATACACACACACACACACGCACGCACGCACGCACGCACGCACACCGTCCTGCTGGTGCAGGCTGGTGGATTGTGCGCTCTGCTTAACAGTAAAGCTTGCTCAACTAATTAGTGTGCTACCTTGTCTTGAAATCAGAACAGTTTGTGAGTGTGTGTGTGTGTGTGTGTGTGTGTGTGTGTGTGTGTGTGTTAAAAAGAAAAAGATGAGAAAGCTAATAACAGTTATGCTCCTGACTTGATCAGACTAGAGTCAGAATCACTTAAAACAGAGTGTGTTTCTGCTCACATCAGGTGCCTCATCTTAATCTGACGCAAGCGTAAGCTTCTTAAATACGAGTGACCATAACATCAGCGTTTGCTCGTATATCAGCATCCCACAGCGCCATTAAAGCCCAGAGCACGCAGACTCTGCTTTTTTTTTTTTTTTTCCTGTAATGGTGTGATGGGATTACTTCTTCAGCATGCTTCATGCTGCATACACATCATATGGGAATAAAAATAAACATCTCTCACTGGGAAAAACATTGATGTTGACCTCTGAGAGTTAATTCCGAGTTTCAATAGCTTTCTGCCAGCCCTGATTTTTCAGCCCAAACCATGAAGTGAGGCGGCTGACAAACTGAATTTGCTCTTTATCCAAGAAAATCACGCCATAAGATAAAGTCAGTCTTTTGAATCTAGCTGGATGTGATGGAACGGTCAAACTGTTTGCTGTGACACCACTAAAAACTGCACACTAATTACACTCTACATCCTAAGTGTGTCACTCACAGCTGGTACTGCAAACCAGTAAGAGGTTATGGAAGCATCGCACAAGGTCATTCCTAATCTTTTTTAAATGATGAGAGGTTGTTTAGCAGAAAGGCGCTGCTGCAAGTCATTTTGCAAATGCCCACACTGTTGTGGGCAAGGAAAGTTTGGAGTTTTTGAAGCATTTGATTCTTCTTCATTTAAAGTCTTAAAACACAAGTGGAAGAATATCCAATACCACAAAATGCTTTAACATCTGTTACCCCCGTGGATGGTCATGAGGGGGATGTGGTAGCTTAGTGGTTAAGGTGTTGGACTACTGATCGGAAGGCTGTGAGTTCAAATCCCAGTCCACCAAGCGTCCACTTCTGGGCCCTTGAGCAAGGCCCAATTGCTCACCTGTATAAAATAAGAAGAAAATGTAAGTCACTCTGTATAAGGGCGTCTACCAAATGCCCTAAATGTAAATCAGGATTTGAGCCAAGATGTTTCCAAATTAAGTAAAAAAAAATATTACACCATTTTGACTTTTTTCCCCTCTGACACTTCCTGGTATAAATCAGGCTTCTATCCATCACATAATCAAACAGTTAAGCTGTTGTCTAGTCGTGTTTACTTCTGAAATCCACACAGCTCTAATGCAGGGACGAGGTTTGTAAAAGCTGGTGAGGTCTTGAAGGTGTGCAGAATGGAGCGCTGTCTTCTCCTCGTCCTTCTCTATACTGCCCTCATTTTGGCTCGTCACTTCTGTTCTGTGTTTTGCAGTGGTACATGATCAGCATCGTGCACATCTACAACCGCTGGAGGAACAGTGAAATCCGCTGCTACGTCAACGGCCAGTTGGTGTCTTACGGCGACATGGCCTGGCACGTCAACACCAATGATGTAAGTGTCTTCACTCTGATTAGCGCCTTTAGTCTAGATAACCACGTCTGCCTGAAGATAAAAGTGAACCAGCAACGACAAGGAGTAAAAAATGTTGGCTTGGATTCTGCAGAAGCAGGGGGTGATGGATCAGACCCCTTGGGTGTGTGTGTGTGTGGGTGTGTGTGTGTGTGTGTTTTGTGTATGTGTGATTCAGTCCAATACAGAGATATTTAAGACTGAACACACAGGAATAGAGTAAGTTCAAAAGGTTCCACAGGAAGCAGAACCGATGCCTTGATAAACAAACGCTATCCATTTCATCTCCCACCTCTCTGTTTTCCGCCACTCCTCCCCCCCTTCTCCGCTCCAGAGTTATGATAAATGTTTCCTCGGCTCTTCGGAGACGGCTGATGCCAATCGTGTTTTCTGCGGTCAGCTCGGGGCTGTGTATGTGTTCAGCGAGGCACTCAACCCAGCGCAGATCTTCGCCATTCATCAGCTGGGACCCGGATACAAGGTAACACACCTGTAATGCCTGCTAAATATCAGAGTAATGACCTACACCGATATAACGAGTTACTAGGTTATCATATTAGGTTTAAAAAATACAAAGAGAATTAATATTGATGTATTAAATAGTTAGTAATATCTGTATGTGGCAGTTACAGTCGTGTGAAAAAGAACATTCTTGATTTCTATGGTTTTACGTAGCTCTGACCATTGCACGGTCTGACCTCGTGGTGAATTTGCTGGGATGTCCACTCCTGTGAAGATTGCCAACTGTCTTGAATGTTTTCCACTTGTGAATTTTTTTCACTCTTGAATGATGGACTTCGATCCAAAGTCCATCCAACCAAAGTCCAAGTGCATGTTTGGAAATGGCCTTTAGAACCCTTCCCAGATTGATGGGCAGCAACAGTTACTGATGTCTTTCCTCCTTGCCATTGTAATAACACACACCTGAATGCTCCAGACCAGCAAACTGCTAGAATTACTTGCAATTAATCAGTGGCATTTGATTAAGGTCACCTGGCTGCTACTTACCCCTCTTAATTCCTATGAAAGCAGTAAGTGTGTAT
Organism: Hemibagrus guttatus; assembly: GCA_033459395.1. NCBI lineage: Eukaryota > Metazoa > Chordata > Actinopteri > Siluriformes > Bagridae > Hemibagrus > Hemibagrus guttatus. Next base: position 7,489,785 of record JAUCMX010000015.1, read on the forward strand.
TTAGTTCTTCACACATGGCTTCTCCGTATTTTTCATTTTTGTGAAATAAATAATGACATACGTTGTGTGGTGTTGTTGTTGGTCATCCGAGGTTGTATTTAGCTCATTTTAAAACCTGCTAAGGACCTGATGATTTTGTTCGGATGTCCTTTCTTTTTCACATGACTATATTTACTCTGTCACTTGCTTTGCTTGTGGACTTAGAGTTTACATGATGCAGCAGCAATAGTGGTGTGTGTGTGTGTGTGTGTGTGTGTGTGTGTGTGTGTGTGTGTACCTATCATTTAGTCCATATAGATTCTGCCTGAGCTCCAGAAGCACGCGTCATTTCCTTTCTGCCAACTTCTAAACTTCACATTATCTGTTAAATATGAAAAACATGACACGAGACAACAGCACAGTGAACAAACAGCCTGTTTGAGTTTATTCTGATTCCCACGCTGATTTACTGAGTGTTATTACTGTACAAACAAATTGCTCTGCAGCTACATGAATCATAACGTTGCTGTAGATCAGAATTTTAAATGTTGTTCACAGCGTATTTGAAAGAGCGAGTGATCTGGATGGATTTCTGTTGAGCTTGTGCATGTAAAAGTGCACATTTCGAGCGTAAATTGGTGTTTTGATGGATGTGCATAGCATGACAAACAGAGATGGTGCTGATTAAATTACTTGGAAGTCAAAACAAATCTGTTCCATGAGATAGAAAGAAGAAATCTTTAGAAACATTTTTCTAAGTTGTTAACATTTGGGCTAGGTCACATAATGCTGACCTGACGGAGCACGCTGGTTGTGCTGGTGTAGATAAATCTGACCCAACGCGGAGATAGACGGCGGACAGGGGTTTTATTAAATAAAAGAAACAGAGATTCACACAGACGTTACACAAAGACGAGGACTAGCAACGTAACTAAGACAGATGGCCACTATAAATAAGGAAAATAATCAGAGACACATTGGGAACAGGTGAACAAAGGCAGAAACACATTAGGAAAAGGCGTGGCTAAAACGAACACATGACTGAATAAACAAAACCCCTGCTGAAGGCTCCCTAGTGGTCCATCGGGGGCACTTGCCCCCGTAACAGTACACCCCACGGCGCGGCTCCCGACGCGCCAACCCCTCCCCTTAGTCCGGAAAAATCTTCGGTCCAGGGAAACCCAGAGAGGAGCGAGGAACATGGAGAGGCAACAAGGGGAGGGAGCGAGGAGCAAGGCAAGGCAAGTGGGGGGGGGCGAGGTAGGTGGCGGGAGCGGGGAACACGGCGAAGTGAGTGGGAGGAACGAAGAGCAAGGCGAGGCAAGTGGGGGGAGCGATGGGCACGGCGGTAAGGCCAGAGGGTCCCAAACGACGTCCACCGAGGGCCGAGTGACGAGGGCACGAGGGCCGAGCGACGTCCGCCGCCGAGCAGGAGGGCCGAGCGACGTCCGCCGCCGAGCAGGAGGGCCGAGCGACGTCCGCCGCCGAGCAGGAGGGCCGAGCGACGTCCGCCGCCGAGCAGGAGGGCCGAGCGACGTCCGCCGCCGAGCAGGAGGGCCGAGCGACGTCCGCCGCCGAGCAGGAGGGCCGAGCGACGTCCGCCGCCGAGCAGGAGGGCCGAGCGAACGGAGAGACAGAAGGAGAGCGACGCCCCCCACAGGAAACAGAGGCGGAGCGATGTACCCATACCGAGAAAAAAAAATTTAAACAGGAGACCCCACCGGAACAGGAAACAGGTTCATAGGGACAAAAGAAAAAAAATTTCACTCCAAAAGAAGAAAAACTCAAAAAACAAAAACAAGGGCAGCCGGTACTCTACTCCGCCGACGGAAGTGAGGCACGCCCTCCACGGAGAACCGGAAGTGGAGCGACGTACCTCACAGGAACAGAAGCGGAGCGAGTACCGGCAAAAAAAAAAGTAAAAATACAGGTTTTAAAAACATCTTCCGCTGCGAGAGATGGGGCCACGCCCTCCACGGAAATCCGGAAGTGGAGCGGCGTGCCCACGGGAACAGACGCGGAAGATGTGCCGGAGAAAAAAAAATCCAAACAGGGTACGTCTTGGGAGAGAAGGAAGAAAGGAAGCCTCGCATACCTCGCGCCGTGTTGGGTCTGTACTGTTTTGGCTAGTCCTTCTGTCACATAATGCTGACCTGACGGAGCACGCTGGTCATGCTGGTGTAGATAAATCTGACCCAACGCGGAGATAGACGGCGGACAGGGGTTTTATTAAACAAAAGAAACAGAGATTCACACAGACGTTACACAAAGACGAGGACTAGCAACGTAACTAAGACAGACGGCCACTATAAATAAGGAACATAATCAGAGACACATTGGGAACAGGTGAACAAAGGCGGAAACACATTAGGAAAAGACGTGGCTAAAACGAACACATGACTGAATAAACAAAACCCCTGCTGAAGGCCCCCTAGTGGTCCATCGGGGGCACTTGCCCCCGTAACAGGCTAGTGATATGGTTAAATTATAACAGGTTTAACCCTAATCCTAACCCTAACCTTCTCTCTCCAGCTTTTCTGAAACTTTTTACTTGGTAAATAATATTATGGGATTGTCTTCACCAGGACTTGCTGTGGCTAAATGACTGCTATAATATGCTAGATAGAAAATGAAATGCATGGGCTGTGAAGATATTTTGTAAGTGTCGACAGTAAGAGTATCAGTATTTTTATAAAGCACATAATTGGTACAGATCCTACTGCTTGTGCCACAACTGTGTCTATGAAGATGTGTCGGTCATCCAGGTGCGGTTATCTGGAAATTGCGTCATGTCAGCTGGACTTGTTAGATTGAAACGTTTTACTAATCCAAGCAGCTTCTTCAATCTGAGGGAAGTTGGCAGGATTCCACAAATTTTTATCCTCCAGGGTCATGGATCCTCCTTTCCCTGGATAGCCTTGTTAGGGGAACAAGGCGAAGGTGAGAGTGGGGGGAGGTGTTAGGAGTAAGGGAGTCGTTAGGATGTAACGACCTCAGAGAAGGAGAGTAAGGAGAAAGTGTTGAAGTATTAGGGGGAACGATCAGAGAATGTGAGAGTGGATGGGGGTCCTCAGGTGTGGCTTTCCTGGTGGACCTGTGAAGAGGTCTCTTGGGGATGGATGAAGCATGAAAATAGGAAACAGGTTGTACTTAAGACCTCCACTTCTGTTGAGAGAAGGATTTTCCACCTAGGCATAGATGGCTTCCTTCACTTCTCTCTCAGATTGTCTGTCTTCTCTGTCCAAGTTGTGCCACAACTGTTCTGAAGGTGGCCAGTTTTTCGGTTCAAGCCTATTTGATCACCTTCAAAATGCTGAAAAGTTCACACTGAAGGTAATAGTCCTTATGCACGGCTAGTGTGTGGAGATGTACATCACATTGTGTGTTTTTCTAAAGCACCACACTAAAGCGTAAAGTGTGACCTGATCAAAAGTCCAAATATGCACTGTCTAATGGTTCAGGTCTGTCTAAATGAAACCTATGAATATATTGGCTTTTGTTATCAGCTCTCTTTCTCTTTGCTTCCTGTCTCTCTGGGATTATTATACCAAACCACCAAACTTTGCCCTTCTCTTAGATGTTAGATTTGAAGGGCAGCACTTTCAGTCTGAACACAAACAAAAGTTCAGTAGTGCTGAAGTGTCAATCAGAGTGCAGCTTTCAGCAGAGAGCATAAAATCCTTTCAAGTATTTTCAACTTTTCTTGCATCTCAGGCAATATAGCTCTTCTATTTTAATCAGGTCTGCAGGGTCAGACAAGCTGTCCCAAAAGAGCACACAGGGTCAGAATTAATTGAAGCTTGAGCAATCTTTTTTTTTTCTAAAATGATTTTCAGTTGAGGTGTGTGTGTGTGTGTGTGTGTGTGTGTGTGTGTCTGCAGTTTGATTCATGGACCAGGGAGGTATGAGATTTTTGGATGCACTGATATCAACTCTGTCCTGAAGTTTTCAGCAGCATTATTGACATGCCAAGGTTTTCAGAAATACTCAAATTTACTCTTATTAGCTCATAAGCTAATAAGATCAACAGAGCTTATAAGATACAAGAATAAGGGGCAGGGCCTTTGTCTGCCCTTGGGGCCCTGTGGCAGTCTATAAGACCTTAGGGAGATTCACAATATGATGTGGTGCACTGTGATCCCATACATTTTTATTGTAGATGGGAATGTGATGGACTCTAGCAGTCCCTGAACAAAAGCCTGGATCCGAGAAGACAGGCAGTGTACTGGGTCGAGCCTATGAGGTGAAGATAATTGGCATAAAAAGCTTTCACTTAACAATGTGTGCTATGGGCTCTTTGCAGTCCTCAGAGGGTATTCTGGCTTGAGAGCCCAGACCTTCAGATACAGGTCACCTGGAGGAAGGTGCTTATTCTAGCTGTCCATCTGCAACAGCAGTTTCAGTCAGATTTTTATGTTCTGTACTGGCTTATGCTGATGATAAAGTTTGTGTGCTGTGTGTGTGTGGTCTCCTGGTGTCAGGGCAGAACACATCAACCAGCTGGAACTAAGGGAGGTCCATTTTGCCCCTAAAATTCTTGCAAGTCCTGTTGTTGATAAGTGAGGCAAAGTCTGGTCAGGCAAAGTCATGACCATGAGCTATGTCAACCATCAGAGCAGCATCAGGTTGAACTGCTCAGCCTTCCACAGACACTCCTGAGATCTGCTCACTCTCAACTGGCCTCACTGCGGGCAAATGATCTGCTGGGGCTGTATAGTGGTCTAGTGGATGCACAGTCAAGGTAGTGCTCACATCCAGAGGAGTAGTTATTGCACCCAGCTGTGGTAGCCCAACTCTAGTAAAGATGTAGATGGACGTCTTTGCCAGCACCAAATCAGAATTGGCAGTGGTGGATCTTTCTGGAAGGTCCAGGCACCCTGCTGTGAAAGGTTGCACAGGCCCATGACTGGCTTCAACATTGATTATATACATTTCAACCTTTGCCGCTGATTCTTCCCATTGTACAGAATTCAGAAGCTTGGTTTCCCTGCTTTATGGGAAAGATTAGGCGCAATCAGACACTTACCTAGGGAACATGGAGTGGATTCTACATCAAGGTTCTATGTCTGTTTGTTCATGCTGGCTTTGTGATTCCTAAATCTACCTAATTTTTTCCTAGTCATTTTTGGCAACAGGTCAGATGAGTGACCCTGGCACACAATGCCAATTCCACAGGGTCAGTTTGCACACAATAGACAGTGCAGATTGCACTAACCATATTTGGCAACATCTAACCCAGGTCAGTAGAGCATCAGCCATATCCTGACCCACGTGACCCAACTCCTGGAGGATGTCGCTAAACTCTCATACAAAGTGTACAACTTTGTGCAGATTGGAGCGACTATAGCAAAATAGGTATTATATTGCCAGGGCCAGTCGAGATCCTTCCTCAGATGCTGTTGAGACTGGGTACTCAGCTTTTAGATCATTATCAGCCTGGACGTATCTCCCAGATCTAACCCAAGCGAGGATAAACAGAGGCTACGTTGTTGAGAGAAACCTCACTTCAACCACTGAGCCTCAGATTCATGGCAATCCAGCTAATTTAGCAGGCTGAGCAGTGAGCAACACATGGTATGTCTGGGGAAAACCACTCAACCATGCTAACAGTTAGTCACAGGCCTACTAGATGATACGAGATGTGGAGTATTAGGAGACTTAGGAGCAATATTATGCAAGTGTCCACTGACCTTGTGCTGGTGTATGTGGAGTAGCAAAGGTGTAGCATATTAGAAACCCAGAGAACCCATGTCTGAGAACTTTTCTTTAAAAAAAAAAAAAAAAAAGTTTTGTAACTGTTCAGTCTCCAAAGCCTTCTCTGCTGGAGGCTTTCTCTTTTCTTCCTCCTCTATTCCGGCTCATCCGCAATCACAGGTGTCTCCTTCTCATTACACGCTGTTTCATCCATCTGATTGGACATCTTCACTACTCACTCTGGTGATAGGAACTGATTGCTGCTGAACCTGTGTTCCTTAGTGGATGTGCGAGGATGAGGAGTGAAAAGGTCCCGTCATTATCGATCGAACAATTAACGGCCTCGTTTCTGAGGGTAGCAGGTGAAATTGAAGCCATCAGTGTGAAAATTCCTTATTTAGCTGAAATTCGGCAGAGCTGAAATGCTAATTTTTGTGTGAAATCCATTGCTTTCAGATTATCCTTAAGATCATGGCAAGTTACACACACATGGTCAAAATGAAATGTGTTCTGAGGTTAGAGTCCGTTAGCAGAAATGGAGTAAAGAGATTTAATAAAATTACCTAAAAGGTTGTGGGGTTTGTTTGAGGAAGCGTGATATCTAAAGTGGGTTTTTAGTGAAACGCTAAATATATACGATTTAAACGAACGTGTTGAGTATTTATTCAACAAGGAACTGTTAGGGAGCCATGTATGCACGGAGCATCCTTAGACCTGTATTATTCTTTATTCTTGAATATGGATGTTAAGTGTGGCGTCTTGTATTTTTACTGTTTAAGATACATTTTTTTAATCTTCTTGACTATGTAAGTACGATATTATATTATTGTGCCTGTAAATAATGTAATCAAAATTAAGAGCCACCGCCCCACCCCCCCACCCCCGTCTGTTTCTCTCTGACTCTTCAATACACCACGGTGTTTACAGTGTTGCCAAAGCAGGTAACTGAAATATTGTTTTAAGGAGCAGTAAAGAGAACAAGGTAGAAAAAAGCAGTCAAATAGATACAGACTCAAAGTCTCTAGTACCTATAATAAAAGAATTGTATATACATGTGGAATAAGAGGCAACCCAGCAACGCAGGCAGTTTGTCTATAGGAATGATGTCTCTGATCTCTCTCTCTCTCTCTCTCTCTCTCTCTCACACACACACACTGTCTCACTCTGGGATGTCCCTCATCCTGTCTCTCAAAAAACTGGGGGGTTTTAATTATTCAGAGGCAGAATGAAGCTGCTTGCAGATCTATTGTCTCTGATGGCTGCTGACACAAACTACACAATCGCATCAAACGAGCAGAAGCTGTAGATCATTCATAACCTTGTGTGTGTGTTAGTGTCTTACAGCCAGGCTGTAGGACTATGTAATGGCAATAATTGACAAGTAACCAATGCTCACCGACAGGCAGCAATCTGCCCTGTTGGAAAGGATAGAATATTCAGAAAGCCTCATTTAATTTCACAGCTTGTCAAATCATATTAAATGACATAAGAAGAGTAACAACAGAAAACCAGAAATGCTGATTTCATAACCTACTTCAAAAATGTAAGCTTCCTGAGGGACGTGAAGGAGTACTGTGTGTGTGATCCCGATACTGCTGATTACAGCATATTCCTAGGATTCATGTTTAAGAGAAACGAGCTGTGATTTAGTAGGCCATTCATTTGTAGCATTACAAGAAATTTGGTCTTCATTGCCGTGAGGGACCGATGCACATGCATTTTAATTAGCGAAGGCCTTTTCCTTTAATTAGCCAAAGCCCTGAATATGACTGAGCCTATTACATTGTACTGTTACACAATGATCATTAGTAGTAGCACTGCGATCTGTATTACTCACAGAACATTTAACAAAAAAATACACGCGTCACTGCTACTTTACATTTCGAAAGAGAACCAGGATCCACGTACATATCTGCTAAAAAGCCTTCCTGTTCAGTATATAATAAACACTAACTACATGTTTTAGGTTTGTGGGGATCATACATGGAGAGGAATTAATTGTCCCTCAGTCATGCAAGCTAAGTGTGTATTATTGTGTAATTTATTGATTATGTATTGATTGTGGGGGGCACGGTGGCTAGCAGTGGTTAGCACGTTTGCCTCACACCTCCAGGGTTGGGGGTTCGATTCCCGCCTCCGCCATGTGTGTGTGGAGTTTGCATGTTCTCCCCGTGCCTCGGGGGTTTCCTCCGGGTACTCCAGTTTCCTCCCCCAGTCCAAAGACATGCATGGTAGGTTGATTGGCATCTCTAAATTGTCCGTAGTGTGTGATTGCGTGAGTGAATGAGAGTGTGTGTGTGTGTGTGTGTACCCTGCGATGGGTTGGCACTCCGTCCAGGGTGTATCCTGCCTTGATGCCCAATGACGCCTGAGATAGGCACAGGCTCCACGTGACCCGAGAATAGTTCGGATAAGCGGTAGACAATGAATGAATGAATGTATTGATTGCTTTCACTTGTTTAATTAAGCTAAAATCTTTTTTTATCGCATGCATTTTTAAACAACTAACCAGTAGGAACCGAGTTAAGTAACTGACAGTCTGCATTGTCTTTGTAATGTTACAGTAGCAGACTGTAGCACTTTTCCTAGCAGATGTTCATAAATAATAACCTCTTCTGTGCGTTTAATTACCATAAGACTCCTCCTTTTCATCTCCATGACTGTTATCTGTTTTGTACTCTTTTGAGGATTACACGTAATCCTAATCAAATGAAAATCAGTATAAAGGGCATGCTCGGATATCGAGGCTGGGGTTCTGTAGAAACCGGAGCGTTTCCGATCTGATCACGATTTAAAACCTACTCCTAGGAAACATCACAAACTGTCCAGATTACACACACATTTCAGTCCAATCATCAGTATCTGTGTACAGATCAGTGGGGTTTTAAATAACCTTATTTGTGAAGCACAATTTGGCAACCCTGGTAAACACATGCTGTCAGTGGGTGAGCTAAGGGAGTTCCGCAGCAAGTTTCAGCTTTCGGAAAGAGCCGAGCAAACACTACACCGCTCCAAAAGCCTCTTTTTTAAGCAGATATAAACATTTTCAATCTTGAATTAATTTTCTGACCAGCCAAAAAATCTTTTTTTTGTTCTGTTTGGTGATTTTTTTTTTTTTTTCCTGAGCTTTATAATGGTGTCTTTACTTTGTCACTGCAGTTATTCCTTGTAGCTAGTGACAGATTTCTGTAAAAGATGTATTTTCCAAGATGTTGTCCACAACTTCTCAAAGCACACATCTTGCACTCAGGGGTATGAAGTATTTCTGTTTTAAAACAGAAGAAGCCTTGCATTTACATGAGCACTGTTTCTATTCAGCAGTACAGTGAGACAACTCGTCCAGCGTGAGATTTTTTTTTTTTCTACATTCAAACCATAGTGTTGATCTAAAGTTAGCTTGGGTGGCGTTTTTTTTATTAACATTCTATTACCTTCATACTTACCTAGTGGTCCAGCAGCAGCAACCTGCTCTCCCACTGCCGCGGCTGGGATTGATTCCTGGCCAGGGAACCATCCCAGTCACTGAGGGGTTAACTCTTAGTGCTGGTCCCAAGCCTGGATAAATTGGAATGGTTGCGTCAGGAAAGGCATCCGGCATAAAACCTGTGCCAAAAATCGAACATGCGGCTCAGATGATTCACTGTGGCGACCTCGAACACGAAGCAGCTGAAGGACAGTGACAACAACCTTCTCTTACCTTCATAATTGTTTGTATGATGAAGCCCACAGAGTGACGCTTTTGTTCAGGAGCTGTGCAAATGTTCTTACATATAATGAGGAATATCCTTGATAATCCTTTTCAGGAGCCTCTAGGTATAAAGTAGCATCACAATCAGTGGTGTCTTGGTTATAATATAGTACAGAAGTCTTTGTGAAAGCAGCCCATTACACTCACGTCAATAAATGATTCTGTTAAATACATTTAAAAAAAAAAAAAGATTTTGAAAGAATTCGAAAGGAATTCGGATGATGAATGAAAATTCCACAATCTTCCACAATCTATAAGAAATTATAGAATTTGCATGTGATCAATAGCTGATGGGAAGGGAAACTAAGATGATGATGCTGGCTACTCATTCTTCAGAACTTTAGACCTGGAAGCAGTTAACCACAAGTTTTGTGATCAAAAAGTCTTTAAAATATCTGACATCAGTGACGTAGAGGGACAAGGATTTTCCCCCTCTGCTGCCTTGCTGCTAAGACATTTGTCTGCTTATTTTGTCTGATTGCGATTAAGTTTAGATGTATTTTTGCTAAATATATCAGCACATGCTAATGTGTTACATCAAGGTTGAAATGAAACCCACACACATCTATGATGGAGATCGTAAGTAAATTGTAGGCTCTGTAGCACTGACAGCATCTCACAGACACAAGGTGATAAGAGCAGAAAAGTCGTGTTAATGGAATGCTGACTAACAGAAATGACAGCTTAAACATTTGAAAGTGGATTTTTTTTTCCTTTACCTTAAATTGCTGTGATACGCAGCGCTGCCTAGTGCTCAAGTGTGACATATTGCTATACAGGATCTAAGTCTTGTGATCGTGATATGCACTATAATAGAGTCATCTTTGTAGTTTTATGATACAGCACTATTA
>JAUCMX010000015.1:7502556-7517052 GCA_033459395.1 Hemibagrus guttatus
GCTCCCTGGAGCTAGAGAATCAGAGAGGTTAGATGATGGGATGCGTAGGACATTCTCAACTTTTAATGGCGTCCGTCTTAACGGCCTGACGTGCAGAGGCAGCTGATCTGTGTGCCATTAGAGCGACTGCACCTCCGACTGCTTCATTAAGATAATGCACTCGTGCACGTGGCTGGGCTGCGATTTAGGAATTAAAGCAGCTTTGTTACATTCCACTGCAGCAACACCCACAAAGGCTGCATGCCAGAAGAGCAGGAGCTTGGGCTGATATTTAATAACCTGTTCTTTTCAGTGTTATTTCAGGAAAGCAAGGAGAACACACCGAACAGCGCTCACCTTTTGTGATTGACTTCTAATGTTCTGCCACACGACACAAGAAAATAAACGTGGTACAGTCTTGAGGAAAGAACATTGAGTCATTATGAGTCATCATTTTATTCGAAATATTTCAGATTCTTGAGTATTTATTTACCCACACGTTTTTATTACACATTTCTTCCCAATTTTCACATGATGTCCACATCCATCTCAGATGGGCTTCTGCATCCTTAGACAGGTTTACTGCCTAAACCTTCTGTAGAAAACAAGGATGATTCAGCCACAGAAAGATGAACTTTTCTATTTAAATAAAGGAATTTAAATATAATTAATGCGACAAAAAAACATTTATTACAGCACCTTATGTTTTTAAACGTTAAGTGACTCATTGATCAGGTAGATCATACATCTGAATACATCAATATTGTGAGTAGCAGCTTTTCTGCTTCTTCGAATTGCTCCTAGTTATTTCCTTCGAGTATCTATAACTGTGTCTAATAAATCGTACTAAAGCGTATCTTTCTCTGTCATTCTCCACAGAGCACCTTTAAGTTTAAATCAGAGAGCGATATCCACTTGGCTGAACACCATAAGCAGGTGTTGTATGATGGGAAGTTGGCCAGCAGCATCGCCTTCACCTATAACGCGAAGGCTACAGACGCACAGCTCTGCCTCGAGTCCTCACCCAGAGAGAACGCCTCCATCTTCGTGCATTCGCCCCATGCCCTCATGCTGCAGGTGAACACACACCACACCATCTCAAACCAGTGTCTTTAATTAACAGGAATGTGGAAGAATCCAGAGGAGCAAACTTTACACTGGATTTGATTTGTATGAAATCCTGCACAGTTGACTGCTTTATTATTTTGATACACAGCACCACTTTCAGGGTATAATGTTTAAACCATTGGGTGCACATGCTCCTCCAGAATGGTTTGGTAGACTCCTTGGCAAAGACATGCACACATAGAGTAGCACTGATGCATTATCTGAACAGCTTCAGAGACTCTATTGTGGGTTTCCTCCTGATTCTCTGGTTTCCTTTCACCTTCTGAAAACCGGCTACACTAGAAGTTCTTCATAGGTGTGTATGTGGTGATTGGGCAGCACTGAGATGTCCACTGCTCATCTAATAAGTGCTAATGCTAATGTGTTTGTGTGTGTAGGATGTAAAGGCCATCGTCACACACTCCATCCACAGTGCCATCCACTCCATCGGGGGCATCCAAGTGCTGTTCCCGCTCTTCTCTCAGCTGGACTACCGGCAGCCCAATGACAGCCCTGTGGAGACCACCGTGTGGTGAGCATACACACACACACACACCTGTCTTCTCCTCAGCTTTTTTCATTTTCACCTTCGCTGTTGTTTCCCCTCTTAATCACTGCCTAGCTGTTGCTATGCAAACACACACACACACAGTCATGGATGGATCAAATTCAGCTCCATACAGTTATCTTGCTGCTGTATTCCCTCAGCTTGCATGCATAATCAGTCCTAGATCTGTAGTACCGCTGGCAGGCATCATCAGTCGAAAGTAAATCTGCAGTGCATCAGTACAGAGCCTGTGGCCGGCTTTTTACCAGCGCTGGGAAAAACAAGCTTCATGGTGATGTGGGATAGTGCCGCCATCCAGCCGCTTTGCTGTGCAGTGAGCTGAGCGACCCGGAGAAAGTAGAAATCGAGAGAAAGAGGGAAAGAAGCGGAAAAACAGGAAAGGCGAAAGCGAGCTGCTGAGGACTTCATCATGACTTTCAGTGCATCGAGCGCATCATTCAGCCGCAGAGCCTCAGCCCATCAGCGCAGCTATACCGCCAGTGGGAAATGATTCAGAGAGTGTGTTAGCGTGTCCATATCGATTGCTGCTGAGGATCAGTTGTTTCACTGCAAGCTATTTCTATAAAAGAGATTACATGAAAGCAGAAGTGGCAATAATCAGCGTCTGGTGTGATGTTATTCGTACGGATATTGCTTTGGAAGATATGCCTGCGAGCTGACTGGCTTTCTGTAAAGAGTGATTTTACTGGCCATACAAATGTAGACACAGCATAAAGAAACCGACACAGTTTAATACTTATGTAGGGAATTTGGAAAAATAAAACCACACATTTTGTAACAACATTGCTCTCAGGCTCTTCTCATACATTCATTCATTCATTGTCTACCGCTTATCCGATCTATTCTCGGGTCACGGGGAGCCTGTGCCTATCTCAGGCGTCATTGGGCATCAAGGCAGGATACACCCAGGACGGAGTGCCAACCCATCGCAGGGCACACACACACACTCTCATTCACTCACGCAATCACACACTACGGACAATTTAGAGATGCCAATCAACCTATCACGCATGTTTTTGGACCGGGGGAGGAAACCGGAGTACCCGGAGGAAACCCCCGAGGCACAGGGAGAACATGCAAACTCCACACACACATGGCGGAGGCAGGAAACAAACCCCCAACCCTGGAGGTGTAACCACTAAGCCACCGTGCCCCCCCCTCTTCTCATACATATACACCTCTAATGTTCTCATTCAGACATGTCTGCTCACAGAAACGCGTCACACTCTTCAGCCATGTCGGGATCTTGGTTTGAGAAAATGGTTGTTTTTGTATTGTATGAAAATATTGCTGTCAGTTAGTGACTGGTTTTGGAAAGCTGTTTTATAACAGCTTTATAATAACATGCTGTTGCATAACACCGATCTAATGTGTGTTTGTGTATCAGAACCAGGGTTTAACTGAAAGTTTGGGTTTTTCATGCAAAAATTTGCATCATATCATACAAGATGAAGGAGAAGCAGTCTGTTCTCTTCTCTTTGCCCTTGATGCCGTTTGTCTGTGACAAAAGCGCAAGCGTCAGACTGTCTGGGTCCTACAAAACAGCAGACGGATCATGTGCACTCTTGCCTTTACTTCCGTTAATAGTCACTGCAATAAGCCACTCCATATTTGCATAAAGTTTAACTTTACTCAACTTTGCTGGACATGTCCACAGTGTAGTTGGGCAACATTTTGGCAACTACATTGGGCAACATGTTGCCAGCTATAACAATGAATGCTCTCTGGTTGCTGTCCCGCTGTGAGTCGCTGTGTGTGTGTGTGTGTGTGTGTGTGTGTGTGTGAATGTAGCTTTACATGGAGTTTCTACAAGTGTGTCTACAAGAGCAACACACCTTGCTTTGGTTAAAGAGGTTATTGTTACATATGGAGTCCTCACAAGGATAGTAACACAAAATTGTGTGTGTGTAGTGCCACTCTCCTGGCTTTCCTGGTGGAGCTGTTGAAGAGTTCTGTAGCCATGCAGGAGCAGATGCTGGGAGGAAAGGGCTTCCTGGTCATTGGATACCTGTTAGAGAAGGTGAGACACTGTAATGAAGCTGTGTTAAAAATAGCGTGACTGTTTTATATCACTGAGTTACATTAGCCATATTATCTCGCTCACTGCATCTCTCAATCTCCCTGTCTGTCTGTCTGTCTGTCTGTCTGTCTGTCCAGTCGTCCCGTGTGCACATCACCAGAGCTGTACTGGAGCAGTTCCTCTCCTTTGCGAAGTATCTAGATGGCCTCACACATGGAGCTCCTCTCCTAAAGCAGCTGTGTGACCACGTCCTGTTCAACGCAGCCATCTGGATACACACACCTGCGAAGGTCAGAGCACAGAATGAAAGCCAAAATCACTGTCCTGAGTAGGGGGTGAGCTCAATGACACAGCTATCAGGTCATCACTGAAATAAAAGATCATCACTGAAATAAAGGTTTATAGTCGTTGCTTTGCTTACTTCACCAAACATGATGCATGTTTTATTCTAATATTACAAGGTATTATAATGATCATGGAGCATTTGATGGCTTTGACAGGAGGAATTACTGTTAAATCTATATTGAATTCAGAAATGATGCTGAAGTTGCTCAAAAGCTCCTGGTTACAGAACTCCACTTGACTATACTTAACTCCACTTGACTATATACAACTGTAGAAAGTAAACTCTTTATAATCACGCTCTCCGGTGTCACTCAAATGAGGATGATTTCCCGTCTGATTCTGGTTCCTCTCAAAGTTTTGTCCTCATATCATCTGAAGGAGTTTTTCCTCGCTGGAGGCAGCTGCAGCGTTGCGTCTGTTGTTTCAGTACGGAATGTTTCAGTACGGTATATCTAACAGTACTGTGTTCAGTCAGTACATTTATCACAAATATAAAGAGATGAGTCATTAAACAATGATTAGAGATATTTTATTCTTCATAATAGTCTCAAAAACGATTGAAATTAGATTTTTTTTTTAAAGTCTGTAGCGTTCAGACTGAATGTAGACATGAATGTTTAATCGAGGTTAACACAAGTGTTCTGCAGCTCAAGTTCTCAAATCAACTGAAACGTTGTTATTCAATAGGAGTCGCACAGACGGATTACTCCGAATGATGGTGATGAACAGAGGACAGTCAGAGAAACTAAAAATGTCTGGTGACGAAAGTGCTATAAAACAAAAGTGTAAAACAAAGGTAGAAAGATGATAGCAGGATGGATTCTGAAGTGTATAGAGCTTTGCTCAGAATCAGTGAAATGCTGGAAAACTGATAAGACAGCACTTCACAATGCAGATGGATAATGACTTAAAACAATCAGTGAAGGCAACCCAAGAGCTTTTTAAGGCAGGAATGTGAATGTGCTTAAATGCAGTCAGTCATCTGAACTCAAGCCAACTGAAAGCAGTCTCCACAGAGCTTACTCTCTTCTCATGACTAATGTGTAGATAATGTAAAATGTAAAGTATAACAGAAGTATTCCTGGTTTTGTGTGTGTATCTAACATGGCTGTGGCTGTTCCTCAGGTTCAGCTCTCTCTGTACACTTACCTGTCAGCTGAGTTCATTGGCACGGCTACAATCTACTCCACTATACGGCGAGTTGGCACCGTGCTGCAGCTCATGCACACACTCAAGTACTACTACTGGGCCACCAACCCACTAGAGAGCAGCGGCATCACACCTAAAGGCCTTGGTGAGTACTGAAACACGCACACACACAAAGCCACACATGTTGACACACACCTTCACCCGTAAACACACACCCACACATGAAGACACACACCTTCACCTGTAAACACACACCCTCACATGAAGACACACACCTGCACCTGTAAACACACACCTTCACACGAAGACACACACCTTCACCCGTAAACCTTCACACCTTCACACCTTCACCTTCACACCTACACCCTCACACAAAGACACACACCTTCACCTGTAAACACACACCAACACACGAAGACACACACCTTCACCTGTAAACACACACCCTCACATGAAGACACACACCTGCACCTGTAAACACACACCCTCACACGAAGACACACACCTTCACCCGTAAACCTTCACACCTACACCCTCACACAAAGACACACACCTTCACCTGTAAACACACACCAACACACGAAGACACACACCTTCACCCGTAAACACACACCCACACGCGAAGACACACACCTTCACCTGTAAACACACACGAAGACACACACCTTCACCTGTAAACACACACCAACACAGACACACACCTTCACCTGTAAACACACCTACATGATAACACACACACCTTCACCTGTAAACACGGACGAAGACACACACCTTCACCTGTAAACACACACGAAGACACACGCCTTCACCTGTAAACACACACCAACACAAAGACACACACCTTCACCTGTAAACACGCACAAAGACACACATCTTCACCTGTAAACACACCTACATGATAACACACACACCTTCACCTGTAAACACGGACGAAGACACACACCTTCACCTGTAAACACACACGAAGACACACACCTTCACCCGTAAACACACACGAAGACACACACCTTCACCTGTAAACACACTCCCACACGGAGACACACACCTTCACCTGTAAACACACACCCACACACGAAGACACACACCTTCACCTGTAAACACACGAAGACACACACCTTCACCTGTAAACACACACCCACACACGAAGACACACACCTTCACCTGTAAACACACACGAAGACACACACCTTCACCTGTAAACACACACCCACATATAAACAGTCAGACGTAAATGCATGCCTCTGTCAAACATACAACCACACATACACACCGATGTAAACACACACAAACCCATACCCACATACAATAAATTCACATGGCACTACAGGAAGGAAAATCACCTCCATAATTCAGTGTTCTCTAAACACACACCAACACACACTCACATACATAACTATCACTATCACAGCTTCATGTCTCCGTCAGTCCGTGCTTCATCGTGACACTGACGCAGCACTGACTCAGGATAATGATGTGTTGTGATCATGTGACTATGCGAGTGTTGTGAAGCTCCGAATTGTGCAGTAGCATAAGAACAGAGCAGCTGTAATACCTGCAGAGTGCTAATGAATCCTGTTCCACTGAAGATCAGTCACCCATCAGCGTTGATCATTAGCTGCCTGTGTGATACGGCAGAGAGAGAGAGAGAGAGAGAGAGAGAGAGAGAGAGAGAGAGAGAGAGAGGACATTCCACTAAAACCACAAGTAATTAATGACGAATGTCACGTGAGAGTGCTAATGTGACATTCAAATAAATGTGGGACTGTGTGTGTGTGCATCTGTGAGTGTGTGACTTGTGAGCACATTTGCATGAGGGTGTATGTGCTTGAGTTTGTGTGTACTTGCAAGTGGGTTTGCTTGGCATTGTAACGTGCGTGTGTGTAAGCTTACGTGTATGAGATTGTGAGTGTGTGTGTCTGTGTGTGATCTTAGAGTGTATGTACTTGATAGTGTAACTTGCAAGGTAGTAGGCTGTTGTGTGTGTTTGTGTGTGTTTATGCTAGCTGATCTGTTTGTGAGTGTGTGACCTTAAAAGCTGGGGAAGGGGGAATGTGTGTGTGGTAATTGTGTGTGTGTTTGCATTTTTGGGTGTATGTGTAACATTGTCTATATGTCTGTGTGTGGCAAGTGTGTGATCTCCACAAGCGTTGAGTTTGTGAGTGGGTGTGTGCTTGCGTGCATGTGTGTGTGTGTGTGTGTGTGTGTGTTCGTGAATGCTTATCACATCTCTGTAAGTGTGGATGTTTACAGTTAGCTCATCAGATACAGAGCTGAGTGAATGCTACAGTTTATAAGAAACGGTTCAGAAAATTCTGGAAAGCTTTCTAAATGAAATGTATAAATAAATGAATATTTTGTGGAACATTCCCTGCCTTTTTATTTTAGATAGATTCCTTCTCCAGGTGTCTGCAGTCTGCCCCATCAGCCCTTCATCTGGAAAGCACTCTGATATTCGTTTGTTAAGGAATTTAAAATGAATTTTATTTCTCTGCTTCTAACACCGAAGATATAAAAATATCTACCGCTAAATTTATAAGAAATTTGCATGAAAGTTTAGAGCACATGGCAGTGGATGTGTAACTGCTGCACATAGAATAGAATAGAATTCCAGACTGCTTCTTTAAAGCCTGTTTTAGTTGAGACGTAGAGCCTGAGTACAAACGGAGCAGATGATTCACACCTCAGCCCACATACACCCACTAGCTCTGCATGTAGAAGTAGCAAGAAGGGAGGTTGTGGGGAAGACCCCACATACACACATACACTCACACACACACACACACACACATACACACACACATACACACACTTGCTTCAAGACAACAGCAAACACACCACTGCTACACACACACAAACTTGCTTCAAGTCAACAGCGAACACACTGCTACACACACACACATTTTGGGGAAAGTGAATTTTCTCTTCTCCGTGAGGCCTGTTTCGGTAAATAAAAGATGAGTGTGTGTGTGTGTGTGTGTGTGTGTGTGTGTGTGTGTGTGTGTGTGTGTGTGTGTGTGAGAGAGAGAGAAAGCTGAGGGAAGCAGAGGGAATAAATGAGTGGAGGAGAGGGAGGATGCAGCAGAGTTCATCATACGACTGTTTGAGGCTTTTCTCATTTCTTTCTCCCGGTCTAATCCTCTGACAGTCACAGACCTCTTTCTGTGATCACACCTTCACACATCAGGAGAAACACACTGCCTCTGTTGCTGCTGAACCTCACAGCCTAGCACTTATATAGCTGTTATTGTGTATACACCTATCAGGCATAACATTATGAGCAGTGACAGGTGAAGTGAATAGCACTGATGATCTCCTCATTATGGCACCTGTTAGTGGGTGGGATATATTAGGCAGCAAGTGAACATTTTGTCCTCAAAGTTGATGTGTTAGAAGCAGGAAAAATGGGCAAGCGTAAGGATTTGAGCGAGTTTGGCAAGGGCCAAATTGTGATGGCTAAACGACTGAATCAGGGCATCTCCAAAACTGCAGCTCTTGTGGGGTGTTCCCGGTCTGCAGTGGTCAGTATCTATCAAAAGTGGTCCAAAGAAGGGACAGTGGTGAACCGGTGACAGGGTCATGGGTGGCCAAGGCTCATTAATGCACGTGGGGAGCAAAGGCTGGCCCGTGTGATTCGATTCGATTTAATTCAATTCAATTCAATTCAATTCAATTCAATTTATTTGTATAGCACCTTTTACAATGGACATTGTCTCAAAGCAGCTTTACAAAAATAGAGAAACAGAAAGTAGAGGGGAAAAAAATTGAATTATTAAACTATTTTATCCCTATTTATCCCTAATGAGCAAGCCTGCGGCGACGGTGGCAAGGAAAAACTCCCTGTGATGATATGAGGAAGAAACCTTGAGAGGAACCAGACTCAGAAGGGAACCCATCCTCATTTGGGTGACACTGGACAGAAAATAATGTAAATGTAAATAGTGTCCTTTCTACAACAGCAACTAAAGGCCCATGAGGAACTATTAGGTCAATGTAGTTTCTGAGTTCATTATAGACACTAATTCCTTGCTGTCAAAAGCTGACAGATGTAACAGCAGATCTGTGACAGTGTTATAGTCCCCAAGTGGCTCTGTCCACGGCTTTCCACACAGATCCATCCACAGCATCGGTGAGCACCACCAACCGACGAGACTCTGACCAGGGGTAGAGCGAGTGGTCACACTGGAAACTCGGAACACTGGGAGCTCGGGTGTGGGACGTATAGCTCGACAGAGAAAGACAGAGAGAGAGAGAGAGAGAGAGAGAGAGAGAGAGAGAGAGAGAGAGAGAGAGAGATATTAAGTATGCTTGTGATCATGTGATGTTTAAAGACAATGTAGATTATGTGTAAAGTGCAGGCAGGGACTCCCGCAGAACTAGCTATGACAGCATAACTGAAAGGGAGAGCCAGAAGGTCACAGACATGAAGGCTTCCTGGGACATAAAGCGTCCAACCACTTCACAGTCAGCAAACCTGAGCGACTTGCGAGAGTGGTGATCCGATCCAGCAGACGAGCTACTGTTGCTCAAATTGCTGAAGAGGTTAATGCTGGTTCTGATAGAAAGGTGTCAGAATTCACAGTGCATGACTGGTCAGGGCTGTTCTGGCAGCAAAAGGGGAACCAACACAATATTAGGCATTTGGTCATAATGTTATGCCTGGTCGGTGTATATCTGCCTGGTCTAATGGCAGTTTGTTTTCCACTAGCCTGCTGCCTTTAATGTTTGCTTGTTAATGTTAATCCAGTAATGATTCAAAAGCCATCAGCAGCATGTCTGTGCATCAGCATCATAAACATGCAGAGCCACCATCCTGACCCTGTGCTTCTTCTGCCACGCTCTCCTCCTCTACATATTTATTCTGCCTAGATTGTGTGAGCTGATACTGTAGTTATTGTTTGATCCACTTGTTTATATGCTTTTATTAAGGAAACCAAAGGGGAGTGTTTGATTTATTTTTTTTTTTTTTTTTTTTCTGAAGCAAGCACAACACAGGCACCGCCGAGAGCCCAGACTCTGCGGGTGTGTGGGGAAAATCAATGCAACACTTCAGATGCTCCATATTTAGTGAATTTATTAATGTGCTGAGGCTCAGGCGTGTGTACTCATCTGATTCTGAGCTTAGTTTAAGACCAGATAAGTACAGAGAGTTTAAAGCACAGACACACAGACACTGAGACGCTGTTCTTCTGGGACATTTTCTACAGTTCATCTTAACACGTCTTAATTTAAGCTCAGTAAAAGAACAGGAACAGCACTGCTGTTAGATCGAACTCTGCATTTTATCTGTGTGGGTGTGTGTGTGTTGGGATGTCGGTGTGTGTGTGTAGCTATGGATGCAGGTGTGTGTTGGGATGTCGGTGTGTGTGTGTAGGCATGGATGCAGGTGTGTGTGTTGGGGTGTTGGTGTGTGTAGGCATGGATGCAGGTGTGTGTTTTGGGGTGTCAGTGTGTGTGTGTGTGTGTAGGCATGGATGCAGGTATGTGTTGGGGTGTCAGTGTGTGTGTGTAGGCATGCATGCAGGTGTGTGTGTTGAGGTGTCGGTGTGTGTAGCTATGGATGCGTGTGTGTGTGTTGAGGTGTCGGTGTGTGTAGCTATGGATGCGTGTGTGTGTGTTTTGGGGGGTGTCGGTGTGTGTAGGCATGGATGCAGGTGTGTGTGGGTGTGGGTGCGCGTGGGTGTGTGCATGAGCACCTGTGGGTGTATGGTGTGTTGGAGTTTGGGCGTATGTAGGTGTGAATGTGTGTGTAGGTGTAGATGTAGGGGTGTGTGTTGGGGTTTGGGTGTGTGTAGGCATGGGGATATAGGTGTGTGTGGAAGGCATGGATGTAGAGGATGTGTGTATTGGGGTGTGGTGGTGTGTGTGTTTGGGATAGGTGCTTACACAGTATGATCTGATTTATTTAAAATGACTGCATTTGTGTAACCCTGTGTGTGTGTGTCTGTGTGTCGGATTTTGGGTGTGTGTGTAGGCATGGATGTAGGTGGTGTGTGTGTATTGGAGTTTGGCTGTAAGTGTGTGTGTGTGTGTGTCAGTGTGTTTTTGGGGGAGATGTTTACACAGAATGATCTGATTTGTTTCAAATGACTGCATTTGTAACCCTGTGTGTGTGTGTGTGTGTTTTGCAGACGGTCCTCGGCCCACACAAAAGGAGATCATCTCTTTGCGTGCCTTCATGCTCCTCTTCCTCAAGCAGCTCATTCTCAAGGTGAGCACCTTTTAAACTCCGCAGTTCAGTGGGTTCAGAAAGCAAGAAATGAAGATGACGGGGTTGATGATTTTCCTCTAACTGCACACCCCAAACTATTTTATTCCTTCTTTATACAGCTCTCATTTACCTAAATTTTTCAAGCTCTCTGATAAATGAGTGGATGAGGATGGATGAGTGTGTGGAACTGATGCAGAATTATTAGAATTCTATCCTGCAGATGAACTTAGATTTAGGAATTAATGCTAACAGGGTTATAATCACAGCTAGAGTTAATGTCTGGAATAGTGTTTCTTCAGTAGCTTCCTTCCTGTTTGTCAGACAGAGATGTTACACTTTCCTGTTCAGGAAGTCGAGGCCTGTTCTTGGCAGTGGAGCGAATTCCCATCAGCTTTGTTAGGCTCGAGTTCTGCTTGTTTTTATTGATTGCAGAACCAAACCCGACGCTGCTGCTGAACAGCAGTTCCTCTCACTTTGCTTTAAACCTGTTTGCTCCAGCTTTCAGACTCACTGTTTCCTGT
Organism: Hemibagrus guttatus; assembly: GCA_033459395.1. Taxonomy (NCBI): domain Eukaryota; kingdom Metazoa; phylum Chordata; class Actinopteri; order Siluriformes; family Bagridae; genus Hemibagrus; species Hemibagrus guttatus. Next base: position 7,514,454 of record JAUCMX010000015.1, read on the forward strand.
CTCTGTAAAAAAAAGTTTGATTGTGTGTCCTTTGAAAATGACACTTTTTAAATTTCAGCACTGCAAAATGTTGTCCCAAATGACATAAAAAGTATCACACTGAGCTAGGAGAGGACGGGAGGGGAGAGGAGAAAGTGAGGTGGGGAGGGGAGAGGAGAAAGAGAGGTGGGGAGGGGAGAGGAGAAAGAGAGTTGGGGAGGGGAGAGGAGAAAGAGAGGTGGGGAGGGGAGAGGAGAAAGAGAGGTGGGGAGAAAAAGAGGAGAAAGAGAGGTGGGGAGAAAGAGAGTTGGGGAGGGGAGAGGAGAAAGAGAGGGATGGTGGGGAGGGGAGAGGAGAAAGAGAGGTATGGTGGGGAGGGGAGAGGAGAAAGAGAGGTATGGTGGGGAGGGGAGAGGAGAAAGAGAGGTATGGTGGGGAGGGGGGAGGAGAAAGAAAGTTGGGGAGGGGAGAGGAGAGGAGAAAGAGAGGTGGGGGGGTGAGGGGAGAGGAGAAAGAGAGGTGGGGAGGTGAGGGGAGAGGAGAAAGAGAGGTGGGGAGGTGAGGGGGAGAGGTGGGGAGGGGAGAGGAGAGGAGAAGCAGAGGAGGGGAGAAAGGGGGAGGGGAGAGGGGAGGGAGGGGGGAGGGGAGAGGAGAAAATGGGATGGGGAGGGGAGAGGAAAAAGAGAGGGGGGGAGGGGAGGGAGAGGAGAAAGAGAGGTGGGGGGGGGAGAGGAGAGGAAAAAGAGAGGTGGGGAGGGGAGAGGAGAGGAAAAAGGAAGGGGGGGGGAGGGGAGAAAAAATGGGAGGGGAAAAAGAGATGGGGAGGGGAGAGGAGAGGGAAAAGGGGAGGGGAAAAAGGGAGGGGAGGTGGGGAGGGGAGAGGAGAGAGGGTGGGGGGGGGAGAGGGGGTGGGATGGGGAGGGGAGAGGAGAAAGAGAGGTGGGGAGGGGAGAGGAGAGGAAAAAGAGAGGTGGGGAGGGGAGAGGAGAGGAGAAGCAGAGGAGGGGAGAAATGGGATGGGGAGAGATGGGGAGGGGAGAGGAGAGATGGGATGGGGAGGGGAGAGGAGAAAGAGAGGTGGGGAGGGGAGGGGAGAGGAGAAAGAGAGGTGGGGAGAGATGGGGTGGGATGGGGAGGGGAGAGGAGAAAGAGAGGTGGGGAGGGGAGAGGAGAAAGAGAGGTGGGGAGAGATGGGGTGGGGAGGGGAGAGGAGAGGAGAAAGAGAGGTGGGGAGGGGAGAGGCGAGGAGAAGCAGAGGAGGGGAGAAATGGGAGGGGAGAGATGGGGAGGGGAGAGGAGAGATGGGATGGGGAGGGGAGGGGAGAGGAGAAGCAGAGGAGGGGAGAGATGGGAGGGGAGGGGAGGGGAGAGATGGGGAGGGGAGGGGAGAGATGGGGAGGGGAGAGATGGGGAGGGGAGAGGAGAGGAGAAGCAGAGAAGGGAAAAGGAGAGGAAGGGAGAGGAGAAGGAGAGATGAGGAGGGGAGAGGAGGGGAGAAGGAGAAACAGGGGAGGTGAGAGGAGAGGAGAGAAGAAACAGGGGTGGGTAGGGGAGAAGGAGAAGCAGAGGAGGGGAGAGGAGAAAGAGAGGTGGTGTGGGGAGAGGAGAGGAGAAAGAGAGGAGGGGAGAGGAGAAAGAGAGGTGGGGTGGGGAGGAGAGATTGAGAAGCAGGGGAGGGGAGAGGTGAAGCAGAAAAGGGAAGAGGAGAAGGAGAGGGGGGGAGAGGAGAAGTAGAAGCAGAGGAAGGGAGAGGAATAGAGAGGAGGAGAGGAAGAGAGGAGAGGAATGGAGAGGAAGAGAGGAGAGGAATAGAGAGGAGGAGAGGAATGGAGGGGAAGAGAGGAGAGGAATAGAGAGGAGGAGAGGAAGAGAGGAGAGGAATGGAGAGGAAGAGAGGAGAGGAATGGAGAGGAAGAGAGGAGAGGAATAGAGAGGAATAGAGAGGAGAGGAGATGAAGAGAGGAGAGGAATGGAGAGGAGAGGAATGGAGAGGAGGGGAATAGAGAGGAGGAGAGGAGAAAAAGGAGAGGAGGAGAGGAAAGAGGGGGGAAGGAGAGGAAGAGAGGAGAGGAATGGGGGAGGAGAGGAATAGAGAGGAGGAGAGGAAGAGAGGAGAGGAATGGAGAGGAGGGGAAGGAGAGATAGAGAGGAGGAGAGGAAGAGAGGAGAGGAATGAGAGGAAAGGGGAGGAAGGAGAGGAAAGAGGGAGGAAGGAGAGGAGAGGAATGGAGAGAAGAGAGGAGGAAGGAAAAAGGGGAGGGGAAAAGAGAGGAAGAGAGGAGAGGAATGGAGAGGAAGAGAGGAGAGGAAGAGGTTGTTTCTGTTTTGTTCAGGTTGTTTCTGAATACACACTCATTCCGAATAAATCCCTGTTCTGTAGATGTTTAGAACAGTGCAGTCATACAGAGGTGCTTTAATCAGCAGGCAAGTGTGTGTTTATCCGAAGTGTGTGTAAGAGTGAGGGAGAGAGAGTGTGTGCGTGTAAGAGTCTGAAAGCTCTGAGAGAGTGTGTGTGAGTGTGTGTGTGAGAGTGAGTGTGTGTGTGAGAGTGAGTGTGTGTGTGAGAGTGAGTGTGGTGTGGGGGGTGTGTGGGTGTGAGAGGAGTGTGTGTGGGGGAGAG
>JAUCMX010000015.1:7517552-7573145 GCA_033459395.1 Hemibagrus guttatus
GAGGAGAGTTGTGTGTGTTTGTGTGGAGTGTTGTTGTTGTGAGAGAGAGAGAGTGTGTGTGTGAGAGAGAGAGTGTGTGTGTGAAAGAGAGAGAGAGTGTGTGTGTGTGTGTGTGTGTGTGTGGTGAGAGAGTGTGTGTGAGAGAGTGTGTATGTATGAGAGAGAGAAAGTGTATGTATGAGAGAGAGTGAGTGTGTGTGTGAGGGAGAGAGTGTGTGTGTGAAGAGAGAGAGTGTGTGTGTGTGTGTGTTTGTGTGAAAGAGTATGTGTGTGTGTGTGTTTTTATCTCATTCTGCATTGAGTGTGAAGCTGTGCTCAGAAAAGCAGCTGTTGATTGTCAGACTGAAGCGGAGAGATGAACCAGAGGTGTGTGGTGCTTGTGTTGTGCTGGAGCTGTTAATCCAGTCTCTAATGGAGATGTGGAGTGGTGTGACGCAGCCGAGTGCAAACGTGTTCCTTCATCACTCTCTCCCTTAAATCTGTAAAGCACTTAGTTCGTGCAGCCGGCAGACTGAGAGAATTGCATTATGGATCTGTGTGTGTGTGTGTGTGTGTGTGTGTGTGTGTGTGTGTGTGTGTGTGTGTGTGTTTTTTCAGACAGACAGACAGACAGACAGACAGACAGACAAAAATAGAAATGTCACATGGACACAGTGTTCTAGCTTCAGGGCTGCTGTTTGGAAGAGCGTGAGACTGTTGCTAAGCAGCATGCTTTATTCGTTTAGCCGCTGCTCCTTTTGTTTCAGCCTCTTCCCTTTGTTTTTCTCGTTCTCTCACTTTTTACACTCAGATATTACATTAGTGACCTGCACAAGTGGCTGCCCTTTAACACTTACGCTTTGGCTAATCACATCACTAATAGCATGTGCATGTGAGTCAGCATGTACTAGAAAGCGCGCAGGAAATGCTAAGTGTTTATTACTATTTAACACACACACACACACACACACACACACACACAGAGTTCATTAACAATTCATTACTCTGCATCACTTGACATTTGGCCCACAATGATAATGTGCTGTCCAAAAAAAAGCCTGTGTGAAATGTCATGATGTGTCTCGTGTTGTGTTTGCAGGACCGTGGTGTGAAAGAGGACGAGTTACAGAGCATCCTGAACTACCTGCTGACCATGCATGAGGTACTGAGCATTCACTGTCCACTCACTGTCCACTCTGCACTACACTCACTGTTCACTCGGTACTACACTCACTGTCCACTCTGTACTACTCTCACTGTTCACTCACTATTACACACACTGTCCACTCTGCACTACACTCACTGTCCAATCTGCACTACACTCACTGTCCACTCGGTACTACACACACGGTCCACTCTGCACTACACTCACTGTCCACTCGGTACTACACACACGGTCCACTCTGCACTACACTCACTGTCCACTCTGCACTACACTCACTGTCCACTCTGCACTACACTCACTGTCCACTCTGCACTACACTCACTGTCCACTCTGTACTACATGTACTCTCTACTCTGTACTACACTCACTGTCCACTCTGTACTACATTCACTTTCTTTCTATCCTTCCTTCCTTCCTTCCTTCCTCTCTCTCTCTCCCCCTCCCTCCCTCTCTCTCCCTCTCTCTCCCTCCCTCTCTCTCTCTCTCTCTCTCTCCATCTCTCTCTCTCTCTCTCTCTCTCTCTCTCTCTTTCTCTCTTTCTCTCTCTCTTTCTTTCTTTCTTTCTTTCTCTCTTTCTTTCTTTCTTTCACCACATTAGAAATTCTTTATTTAATTGGGTATACTTTGCTAACTTGTTTACTTGTCTTCTGCAGGATGAGAATATTCATGATGTTCTGCAGCTCTTGGTGGCTCTCATGTCTGAGCATCCAGCCTCCATGATCCCAGCATTTGACCAGAGGAACGGTATACGGTGAGCACTGAGGCACACTCTCACCCTGCACACTTACATAACTGGAATAGATTTGACTCTAGTGCACACTCCTGTCATCTGGTTGAGTTTTTTGTTTGTTTTTTTTGTTTGTTTTTGCTTTAATGACATGGCCTTCCCCATGATTCATAAATTCCACACTAGCATTTGTAACTCTTATATTTTTTTCTTCCACAGGGTCATCTACAAACTCTTAGCTTCTAAGAGCGAGAGCATTCGCGTGCAAGCACTGAAAGTCCTCGGCTACTTTCTCAAACACCTCGGACACAAGTGAGTGGCTTCACGACTACTTGTTTCAGGCCAGGCGTAGATGCTGAGGTTTCAGTTTTCTATGAATGTAATAACTCAGTAAGTAAGTTAGCGTTATATAAGTCGTGATGTATGTTGCGGTTTTTGGAAACAGACTTAGAAAGCAATAAAGACAGAAAGCTCCAGAAGACAGCAGCTGACAGAGAGACTCAAACTCGGCCAATTCGGGCAAAATAATCAGTCTGACAGCGCATGCATCCGCTAAAGCCACGCTGTACGTGCTGCAGAAATGAATTCTCGGAAATGGGAAAGGCATATCCATCATTCCTCAGGCTCAAAGGATTGATTTCGAACGTTTGTAGGCATAAAGATGTTAGATGTTAGAACACGCAGTGCTCAAAACTTGGATCAGAAAAAAAGGCATTAGTGATAATCCCATAATCTTGATGAAGAGTGAACTTGCTGAGGTTGTGCTAGCTGAAGGAAATTTGTTATTGTTGGCACTTAATTGGCTGGACAAGCAAATATGCCCTCTGTGCTTAAGTGGCTTTCACACTGGCTGTGTTTGCTGTGGTCTGAATCTGAGTCTGTTTGTTTCAGCTGCCTCTACGGTATTAGACTGGTTTCAGACTCTGTCAAACCCCAGTGCATTTGTGTTCATCTTCCTTCATCACAAATGTGCACGGAGAACACAACGTGTGTATTTACATTATACTTTTTCATTCTTGTGAGTTTTGAGTGTAGTAGTTGCCCCTGGGTGTTTCTTTCTCCTCATATTTCTCCTCAAGGTTGTTCTCTGCTTCTGTGTCACACAGCGTTCCCCAGTCACACAACATACACGTGTGTTGATGATGTCATCAGCAAAAACACCCACACGCACACGGGTTACTTTCCTTGTTGAACCAGTGCGATTCCAAATGAGTTACGTTTACATCCACAGGAATTGCTGCACTTTTTTAGTGCACCAAAGGGAAGAAGGGTATTGTGGATTTGTTGTCACTTACAAAACATGTGTGTGTGTTATTACAGGAGGAAAGTGGAGATCATGCACACACACAGCCTCTTCACACTGCTGGGAGAGAGATTAATGATGCACACCAACACTGTGACAGTAACAACCTACAACACGCTGTATGAGGTAGGCCACGATGCCACTGTACACTGGAGGCAGCGCAACAAGTTTTTGCAGCATTAAGACTTCCCTAGCATTTTATCATACTCCTCCCTTTCCTTAATAAGCCTCTAGCCTTCAGCAGATTCCATTTCTGATCACCAGACCACATCTTGATTAATATCTACTCAGTGCTATCCTCTTTTATACACTGCACAGAGCTGACACTAGCTACAGCAACAGCTGGACTCCAGCTGCTAATCTAACATGTACACCTATAAAGTGATGGATGCAGCTGATAAAATGGCTCAGTTGAGGTGTAGCTGGATTAATAAACCAGTTCTGTAAAGTAAATGCTGAATTGTATTCCGTCCCTGTGTGTGCGTGTGTGTGCACGTGTTCGTGCGCGTGTGTGTGTGTGATTAAAATCTTGCTGTTCTTGTAGATTCTGACGGAGCAGGTGTGTACTCAGGTGGTTCATAAACCTCACCCAGAGCCTGACTCCACTGTCAAGATCCAGAACCCCAGTAAGTGTAATGACTGAAGAACAGACTCAAATGAGCCGAGTGTACACATTGTCTTTATATTCTTTTTACCCAATATTGTTCTTCTGCTACTGCTGTTACTACTGCTGCTATTACTACTACCACTGATACTACTGCTGCTATTACTGCTATTGCTATTACTACTGCTGCTACAACTGCTACTACTATTACTGCTACTGCTACTCCTACTATTGCTATTACTGCTATTACTGCTGCTATTACTGCTGGTACGACTGCTACTACTATTACTGCTACTGCTGCTGCTACTACTGCTATTACTACTACTACTGCTATTACTACTACTGCTACTACTACTATTGCTATTACTGCTGCTATTACTGCTGCTACAACTGCTACTACTATTACTGCTACTGCTGCTGCTACTACTGCTATTACTACTACTACTACTACTACTGCTGCTGCTACTGCTATGACTGCTACTACTATTACTGCGCTGCTGCTGCTACTACTACTATTACTGCTATTACCGCTACTGTTGCTACTACTACTACTACTGCTGCTACTATTACTATTACTGCTATTACCGCTACTGTTGCTGCTACTACTACTGCTGCTACTATTACTATTACTGCTATTACCGCTACTGTTGCTGCTACTACTACTGCTGCTACTATTACTATTACTGCTATTACCGCTACTGTTGCTGCTACTACTACTATTACTACTACTACTGCTGCTGCTATTTCTGCTACTGCTGCTTTTACCGTTATTACTGTTACTGCTCCGAATTCTGTTTGTTTTATTAGCTTCAAGAAATAAGAGAGTTTAGACAACAACTTTTTATAGCTGTAAAAAAAAATAAGTTTTGGCAGCAGCTGGGAAATTGCTTTAAGAGAAATAAAGCAGCGTGTATATCATGCTGTTGTTTCTGTACTGACTTTTTTAAATGAAAGTGAAGTAGTTGTTTAAATTTTCTCTTCTGGACGTTCAAATCTTTAAGAATACGACTTTATAAACTGAACAAGGAAATGAAATCATCCTCATACAGTTTTTCATGCTGATCACCGATCATATTATTGTGTCTTGATGGCTCTTGTGTGTGTGTGTGTGTGTGTCAGTGATTCTGAAGGTGGTGGCGACTCTGCTGAAGAACTCCACTCCCAGTGCCGAGCTGATGGAGGTGCGCCGCCTCTTCCTGTCCGATATGATCAAGCTCTTCAGCAACAGCAGAGAGAACAGACGGTATGTAGTTACACACACATCCCAGTATTTTTAATTAAAACAGTTCCTGACATAAGAAAGACATCACATACCGAGTCCCTCTTTAACAGTAATGTTGCTCGGTAAAAAAAAACAGTGCGCCTTAAACGCATCTTTTCACCAGCTTCACATTTCCTCGGGCAGCAGCGTTCTGCAGGGAGCAGATGGAGCAAGAACGCACAGTGGCAGAACTGGCAGGACAAATGAGCACGAGCAGCACAATTCCTGCAAAACAGATGTTTCAGTCTAATCAAACATTTGATAATGGAAGTGTTGAGATGTTCGACTCAATGCTGAATCACTGCTGCTTTCTTAAAAAGGCTGTACAGAGAAAGAAAGTTTTTAGCCAGAGTGTTAAATGTGTGTATGTGTATGTGTGTGTGTGTGTGTGTGTGTGTGTGTGTGTGTGTGTGTGTGTGGGATCATGGCCGTAGGTGTTTGCTGCAGTGTTCAGTGTGGCAGGACTGGATGTTCTCCCTGGGTTACATTAACCCCAAGAACCCGGAGGAACAGAAGATCACCGAGATGGTATACAACATTTTCCGCATCCTGCTGTACCATGCCATCAAGTACGAATGGGGCGGCTGGCGTGTGTGGGTGGACACTCTCAGCATTGCCCACTCGAAGGTTGGCACACATTTAGCAGCTCTTATCAGTTATAATAGCAGTCATCAATCTCTCTGCTTTATTTTTTGTCCTCTCAGTAGTGCCATCAGCTCTTACATCAGTTCATGATGATAAACCAGCAGTCTGGAAGTGTGTGTAGACTTGACTTAAATAAATACAGTATATTCTATGAATTTCTAAAAAAGCTTTTCTACAGTCAAAAACTAATATTATTACTTTGAAATGGATTTCTCAAACAGCTTAACTAATGCCAATACTGTTGCAGAGAAAAACATATGAACTGTTAATGAAATTTTTCAATCCAGCCTCTACGGTCTGCATCTGTAGTGTGTGTGCGATTACAGTGAGAAACCCAACACACTTTGCTGTACTGGGAAGACAACAGAAAAACTTGTTTACTCCTTACACAGTTGTGTTAAAAATCTGTAGGTTGCTGAATTCGATCAGTAAAACTTTTCAATATGCAAATTTAAAAACTACACAACAACAAGAACTTGGAGTAAGACAGGCATGAAGCTCTTCTATTTGAACACTAGAGCGGTTCAGGTTTGTGTTTGTCTATGCATGACTCAGTCATTGGTAACTTCTCACCACAAATGATTTCTCTTATTCAGATTCAGATACCTCGGAACGATGAAGATTTAAGGTTTTATTTGTAAATATACTTTTAATGACTAAGTGAGTTTCTGATTTTTTAATTTTTTGTACAGAAAAAAATGACAAAATTATTGTCTGTAGTAATTGCGCATATGCTGTGTAGAAGAGATTAAGTTTATGCCATTTTGAAGACGGCCTTATCCAGAGTGATTACATTTATTTCATTTATACATCTGAGCAGTTGAGGGTTAAGGGCCTTTTTCAGGGGCCCAGCAGTGGCAGCTTGGTAGACCTGGGATTCAAACTCACAACCTTCTGATCAGTAGTCCAACACCTTAACCACTAAGCTACCACATCCCCATCTCTGTTGAGAAATCTAGATGTATCTAGCTGTATTTTAGTTCAATATATGTATTTCTCCATGGTTTCTCTGCAGCAGATGATGTACTGTAGTAAGTTGACAGGTGCCTGAGCACTCGGTTGAGAACTCAAGTGCAAGTCTACGAAGCTAAGCTTGTTCAATTTTCCACCTAGGTGACGTATGAAGCGCATAAGGAGTATCTAGCTAAGATGTACGAGGAATATCAGCGTCAGGAGGAGGAGAACATGAAGAAAGGTAAGAAGGGTTCAGTGAGCACCATCTCTGGTCTGTCAGCGCAGCCGGCTTCCGTCAACGGCGCCCTGGAGACCCGCGAGACAGACGACACATCTCAGACGCACACTCCTGAGAGCGAGGCTGAGTACACTGAGAGCAGCGAGCCACAGAACCTGCTCACCGACACAAAGGAGCAAGTCCATGTCCATGAGCTTCTGGTGGACATCAAGGCTGAGAAGGTGGAGGCCACTGAGGTGAAACTGGATGATCTGGACCTGTCTCCGGAGGCTCTGGGAGGAGGTGGAGGAGGAGGAGGAGGAGGAGGAATGGAAAACGGCCCACTGGTGGAGGTGGACTCACTGCTGGATGCTGCTTACTGCGTACACAAGCTCAATGGAGGATTAGCTCCCAAGGAAGAGGAGGAACCAGTCGTGAGGACCGGTACGAGCGAAGACGACGCCAACCTGGGGCCCTTGATCACACTGGATGATGAGAAGGACATTACACCCAACAACAATGGCTTCCTCTTTCCAAAAAGTGAAGAGAAGCTGCTCCCCTCTCTGGCCACACCTGAGCCGCTGTCGTTGTCTGGCCCGGAGCAGGTGCCCGCTGCACCCACTGTACCTACCTCTGTACCGGTGTCGAGCGCCAGCGACGACCTCAGCCTGCTGGCCCACATGACATCATGCGACTCGGATCTGGCAGCCGATGATGACAGCTTTAAGCTGCGGAGCTCGCTGGCTGACATCAGCACGCTAGCGGAGGGTAGTGAGAGTGCCATAGGAGAGGCAGGAACAGTAAAGAGCGGAGACGCCATCAGCACCGTGTCAGACACTGAGAGGTCAGACGACGGCAAGGACAAAGAGATGAAGAAGATCCAAACAACAGCCACCACACAGGTAGTAACATGTTTAGCATACAAAATGATATATATATATATATATATATATATATATATATATATATATATATTTTTTTTTTGGTATTTGCACAGTGAATAGATTAGTCTGCAAAACGGGCAAAAATATTTTATAATAAATAAAATTATAATAAATATAGTTGCATTAATCCGTAAATACCAGTTAACACATAATATAAAATATGTTCCTTTATTATTAGGAAAATTTCTAAAATCTGTTGATTTGTAGGTCATTTATTTTATGTTCATGTATCTGTAAGATAATTCACATGATAAGTTTACTTCAGATTAGCAAATGTGTAGCAAAAGTTGATCATTTGTGAACAGAGATATTTGTTTTGCATTTGTTTGTTTATAGGACTGAAACATGTCGAATTCATTCTGTTCCCTACTCCTTCCACTGCAGTTGGACTTTTTCAGCAGTGTATTGAAATGCCAGAAAGCACTGAATGAGATTGAGTGTTTTGTCTGCAGGCCCTGCACGGGCGCTCAGCCAGTCAGATTGAGCGGGATCTGCGGGTGGATCTCGGCTTCAGAGGGATGCCCATGACCGAGGAGCAGCGGCGGCAGTTCAGCCCCGGACCTCGCACCACCATGTTCCGTATCCCGGAGTTCAAATGGTCCCCTATGCACCAGCGCTTACTCACAGACCTGCTGTTTGCCCTCGAGACAGATGTGCACGTGTGGAGGAGGTGAGAGCCATCGCTCTGTTTCTCATCTCCAGTCACTGTACAGATTAATGATCATTTGCACAGGTATTTTTCATAGTGCTGTACATACGGTCAAGGGCAAACATCTGCACCTTGTATAGGTTTTCTTTTTAAAATACATAATAAGAATAGATTTTAAAACATAAAACAGACATTTTCTTAAAAACTATTCGTGATATAACATTTACATTTGAAAATAATGGATGTTGTGGGATGCAATAAGTTTTTAATAAATTTTATAGCTCATAAGCACTGCCTCCTAAAAGCATTCACACACACCCCTGCCCAAATTATTTGGGAATAAATGAAATTTAAATTATTAATTATTTTGATGTCATCGGAATCATTATTTAATGATTAAAAACAAAAGTGTAAAAATGACTTTATTTGGAAAGTATTCACCCCCTTATTATTTACAGTCTATATTAATATTAATTATTATTACATTTTTTAGCTCACACAAAATGTATATTAAACATGTATAACTGTTTATTTTAAATCCACCTGGAAACCTTTATCTAAAGTGGAAAAACACTGGCGCTACCAAGATCAGGCCCGGAGTGCTCAGGCAAGTGCCAGAGAAGTGTGCTAGTACAGATATAATGCTGGAGGAGTTAGAGAGCTTACTGGCTGAAATGAAAGTGCAGACTTGAACAATATCATCAGCGCTTCACTGAACTGCCAGAAGGAAGCCACTTTTCAGAAAGGTCATGTTAGAAAACCTGAATGCTTTTGGAAAACGATCTTGTGATCTGATGAAGCTAAAGTTGAGACAATCGGGCTAAAGGCACAGCATAATGTTTGATACAAGCCAAAAACTCAGGAAACTGTATTCCTGTGAGCAGCACGGTGATAAGATCATGCTCTGGGGCTGATTGTCAGCAGGAGGAACTGGGAAGCTTGTTGCTCTAACAAGCAACATGGATGGAGCCAAATATTAGCAAATTGTTGAGGAGAAGCTGTTCCAGTCACTCAGACATCTGCATTTAGGATGAAGATATAATTTCCAACAGGACAATGAGCCAAAACACAGAGCAAACACTAGAGAGGACTGACTCTGAGAGAAGAAGACTTGTGTGTTTTTGGAATGGCTGAGTCAAAACCCAGACTTGAATCTAATTAAAAATCTGTCACAACCTAAAAAATTTGATCATCAACATTCTCCATCTAGACTGGCAGTGTTACAGAAAAGTTGCACTGAGGAGTGGAAGAAAATGACAAAAATCACAGTGCAGTAGCTCATAGAGACACAACCGAGACATCTGTAATATCTCCACGAGCACAATTCACACTGAGGGGGTGAATACTTCGATATAAGCAGTTTTTTTATTTGTTTTGTTTTCATTTTCAAATAATTTGGAGGACATCTGGACACTATTTCATTTTATTTCTGTGTCGCTTCAAAAGGAGCCGGAAAAAAATGCTATTTTTTATTTATTTATTTTTGCATAATAGCAAAAAGAGGAATGTTCTTTGTTGATATAGATGTTATACTCCACACCTATTTTATGGCAGCAATGCGAGCGTATGTATAATATTGTTTATGGCTGTCGACGGTCTTACGTTCTTACCTCCTGCTCTTCAACTGTCTATTTTTTGCAGCCATTCAACGAAATCAGTCATGGACTTCGTGAACAGTAATGAGAATATTATATTTGTACACAACACCATCCACCTCATTTCTCAGATGGTTGATAACATCATCATCGCCTGTGGAGGGATCCTGCCTCTGCTCTCCGCTGCCACTTCACCTTCTGTAAGTGTTACCACGGCGCCACCCACTGGCCGTTCTCTGCTGTAGACAGACCGGTCCAGCCCGGGTTTGTGATACTGAACCACTTGTAGACGGAGACTGTGTTTCTCTTATCATGTAGTTAATCTAGAGAGACGCTTTGAGGATACAGTGTTCCTGATCGTCCTCAGCGCTTGTTATTATTGGACAGGTGTTTCTCACTGACCGCCTCAGTACTGCATCTATATCAGTTTTCATTTTTAGTGATTCACAGTGAGTTTATCAGTCAGAAATGATCAGATCATCATTTTGTGAATTTGAGCTGTAGTGTGAATGTAATTTCCCCTTTTTCATATTTTACTACTTATTACTAATTCATTTTCCAATAACCAATTTGTTTCCCAACCGTTTTTTAAAAACTTCTGTTCATTTATGTTTTTGTATCTTATCCGTTCTCTCTTGTCTTTTTTCCCCGCTTTTTCTCTTTTGCATGTGCAGAGCTCTAAGGTTAGTGCAAACCCTGTAAGTTCCTGTTTTTGTTACACTTTTCTAATTTGTTAACTGTTTGTTCTCTGCTTAATTTGTATTGCTTTATAACTTGATATTATTCAACTTATTTCATTTATTACTTTATGGCTTTAGTTTCTATACTAACTTCTGCTATATGTGTGAATAACTCATATATGTGTGAACAAGTCAGTTGAGTGGCACGTTGTAGTGATTTTGAATCTACAGAATCAATGCAATATAAAGCATCAGCTGCTTTGGCTTGTTTTCCATCTCCATAATTTTCAGCTCCTCATTTCAAGTACATGCTATCAGATTATTATAAGTGCATTGAGCGCTCAGGCAGAGTGTCCGTGTCTACTGAGACGTGTGTGTGTGTGTGTGTGTGTGTGTGTGTGTGTGTGTGTGTGTGTGTGTGTGTGTGTGCGTGCGTGCGTGTGTGTGTGTGTGTGTGTGTACGGTTATTGATGAAGACGCACACACCCTGCTCTCAGACTAAGGGCAGTGAAGTGAAGCCTGTGCCAGGAGGCTCCTCCTCAGGGGGAGAGGTGGGTGAGCCATGTGGCAAAACACCCACAATGCACTACTGTATATTTAGCGCTGCTCTTAAAAGACTCATCTATTAATTAGATGTTCAGTTTCATTCTGTTCAGCAACAACCTCATGTTTGTTTCTCAGATGAAAATTGTGTTACTCTGTACTGTACGTTTTTAATTAAGTAAAAGGCAGTTGTATTCAGGGAGAGACTAATTACGCACAATTAGAAACAGAAATGTAAACACTTAGATTTTGTGGTTTGTGAGAGCTCAGCATTTCCTAGCAACCTTCACTACTTAACTAAGATGCACAATATCACAGTTAACCTGCTGTTATCTAGGGAACATGGCTAATGGTTTTAGCTAATGTTAGCTGGTTTGCTGTTGACCTTGGCCACTCTTGTACATTTCATAGTTAGCCACATCAGCTAGCTTGCCTTAATCTTGACTACTGGTACACAGTGTTAGCTAGTTTGTTGTTGCCTGGTTTATTTGCATCATTAGCCTACTATTATTGACTAGCATTTCTTGGAGATTTAACTTGGTTATGCTGCCTCCTCAGTTCTCTGTAGTGAGTTTCATGAGCTGTACTTTTGGTGGCAAAACAAAATGGATGCCTCCCTTCTCTTTTGTAATGCAATAATATAATAACAAAAGCATTTAGCCTACAGTTCTGTCTCCGATTAATAACAGAAATACAACCAGCTTTACAATATACTCTGTCTACATCCATGTTGGTGGCTACCATTTTTGACCCATGTGGAAACTTCTGTGTTTGCTGCTAGTCATTATGACATTATGATTCTCATAAATTTCACTCACTCATCTTATTATTAGGAAAATTCCTGACAGAACATGAAGGCAGCATTAGCTGACAATTAGCTTCATTTAGGTAGCTGGCTAGCTTAGCTAATGTGGATAAGTACTTGCTAGTTTGGGTTTTTTGTTGTTTTGTTTGTTTTACTGGTGCAAATAGATACTCCATGCTGAATTCATGAAGATTAAGGATTCATCTAAAACAAAAGCATTTCCCTAACTATTAGTAACCTCTTAAAAACCCACTATATTAAAGCTGTTAGCAGTTACAGAGTTGTTACAGAGCAGAATGTGATGACGTGTAAAATACCAGCGCACTGCACTGCCTGTTCACTCAGCGCACTCTCACACTGTCTGAATTGGTGCCAAGTCTTTCCACAGCTTCATCCAGCCTGTTCACCCACCAGCCCACCTCTCACTGGCACCCCTGTGTGTGTGTGTGTGTGTGTGTGTGTGTGTGTGTGTGTGTGTGTGTGTGTGTGTGTGTGTTGTGTACCACTGAACATAGCCTGGCTGCTTTCTGTCTCACACGTTCATTGCAACTGAATTACGCATGTTTGTATTGATGTGTATGTTGTGATATTCAGAACCACTTACCTGTGTGTGTATGTGTGTGAGACAGACAGAGCTGGAGAACGTGGAGGCCACTCAGGGCATGTCGTCTGAGACGGCAGTGACGTTCCTCAGCAGGTTGATGGCCATGGTGGATGTGCTGGTGTTCGCCAGCTCCCTCAACTTCAGTGAGATTGAGGCTGAGAAGAACATGTCCTCCGGAGGCCTGATGCGGCAGTGCCTACGCCTAGGTGTGTGTGTCTGAGTGTGTGGCTGCTATAGTGTTTTCATGGGGTTACAGTAGCTGCGTTGATGTTACAGAGAGAAAGACTTCATTACACACGGGATTTAACACAGCAGTGCATGAATTTACAGTTCCTCTTACCTTTTGATTTCCATCAGCATTAACGACAAGATAAAAGTCGACCTAAAGGACAAATCGCACTGTAGTGTTTTTTTATTTTGTTTATCAGTGCAGATGGTGTTGCACAGTGTGTGACACAGTATCAATGAATACGCATCTTCACTGGTGCTGTCCTTGTGCAGAAATATCATTAGTTACATAACTGCAACATTTGGTACTATAAAAGATCCAGTTCCATTTTTCTGGTGCCACTTTGTGTAGATCTAGCTTTATCTAGATTTCTGACAGTTTGAATTATTTCCTATATATCAGAATAAATAAATAAATAAATACTTTTGCATTTTTAATGCATAATTTTATGAATATATTATGAAAGTTCTTCCTTTTAGTGTTTTTTTTTTTTTCTACTGTATTCCATTACAAATATATTAGCAGAAATAATAATAATAAATGTAGAATCTTAAAAATATGTACATGAATTTCAGAATGTCTTTGGTATCTTTTTTTTTTTTCTTGCTTTAATGTCAGTCAAGCTGGCATGGACTCCACAAGTCCATGATGATATATTGATGATATATTAAATCCATCTCATCTGAACAAGGAACTTTACTGGAAGAGGAAAGACTGGAAGAAAATCTGACCTTTATTATAAAGGCGCTAACATGGTCAATAGTTTAAATTTAGTGCAGAATAGAGATGTTGAAGATATTGAATATTTCTGTATTCTTTTTTTTTTTAACGTTTCAAAATTCTAAAATTCTACTCTGTAAGTACTCAGTGAACTGAATGATGCTGAGAAAGTGATGAAAGCCGTAAACTTTTGTGAGCTTATAATAGATCCGATTATAATGGTAAATGTAGGTAATGTTTCTTTTTGTTGGATTGAAATCTTTAAATTCTGCCTTGTTTACCTTTGTGTTTAACCTGACTTGCTGTAACTTGATGTAAATGCATCCGGAAGAAACGTTCAGCTGTAGTTTTGAGGCGTATTTAAAGAAAGGGTCAGCATTTTCACAGGGCACCACGCGTTTGATATTTTTATATGGACCAGAGTGAGTTTCTGAGAACTCACTAAGAATAAAAAAGATGCTTAAATGCAGTGCTGCTGTGGGATGTGTTGTCCTTTTCATCTTGACTGAAAGAGACGAATGATTGCCTACAGCTTATTGCTCATATCTAACTGTCTGTCTGCCTGTCTGTCTCTATCTGTCTGTCTTTATCTCTCTCTCCCAGTGTGCTGTGTTGCTGTGAGGAACTGTCTGGAGTGTCGGCAGAGGCAGAGAGAGCGAGGCAACAAGTCGTCACTTCCTATCAGCAAGACACAAGACAACCTTCAGAGTACAGCTGCCACCAGCAAGGTGACATCAAACACACACACACACACACACACACACACACACACACACAATGGCAAGAATCCAGATTTGTCTTTTTGGCTACAAGGAAAACAAATACTTTGTTATTTTCAAGTGCTTTCCTCTGAGAATTGACCATTTTGTGCAGTTATATGTGTGTTGGATTCATTGAAATTGATCTCAGACTGAGAGTGAGTGTGTCAAAGTTGTGAATGTGTGTGTGTGTTTGTGTATAAGAGACTTCAACAGTTGCCATTCTGCTCTGCTGTTTTGTCTCTCGGCTACAGAGTGCCATAGCGAATGTCCCTCGTAACCTCTCACCTATCAAGGACCCTGACAGATTGCTGCAGGACGTGGACATCAACCGTCTGAGAGCTGTCGTCTTCAGAGATGTGGTGAGATGCTTGTGTGTGTATGATTGATGTGTATGTGCAACTGATGGACAGCTAGAGAGTGAGAAAGGGATGTCAGGGTTTGATGTCTGTATCTATTCTTTATATAGATTCGATCTTGTGTTTATGCATCACTGAAGCTGTGTGTGTGTGGTGGGGGTGTGAGTGTAAGTTTATGGGGTGTGTATTGAGATATCAGTTGACTGAATAACAGCCGTTTTTAAATGTTTGTGTATTAAAGGTTGGGCTTGTGATTTTTAGTCCGAATTTTTTTTTTGTAATATTGCCTGAAAGTCTGGTCGATAAAAGGTCTGCTTGGAGACATTTCTGTCTCACCTCAGTACCACCAACATCGATTAAGTTAGGACATCAAGGTATTAATAATTGCATGTTAATGCAGTGCAGCCAAAATGAGGTTTTGGCCAAGCATTCTAGTAGTGAATAGGGCTAAATTTGTTCAGCTTGCTTACACTAATCATTTATGTACCATTAACCATTAATATGTGTCTTTCTGTGAATAGGTATGATATATTGTAACTGTGTGTGTGTGTGTGTGTGTGTGTGCGTGTGCAGGATGACAGTAAACAGGCTCAGTTCCTGGCTCTGGCTGTAGTTTACTTCATTTCTGTCCTCATGGTATCCAAATACCGGGACATCCTGGAGCCACAGCGGGAGATTGGCAGGTCCAGCAGCCTATCAGGAAGGAGCATACGGCAAGAAATTAACTCTCCCACTAGCACAGGTGAAACTAAACACTTTCCCTCCCTTCTAACCACTGCAGTGTCTTTCAGACAGGAAAGTGGATGTGTATTAAACTGGTGATTAGGTGTGCATACTGTATGTAACCGTGTGTGTGTGTGTGTGTGTGTGTGTGTGTGTGTGTGTGTGTGTGTGTGTGTGTAAAACCTTCTGACTCTTGATGGATGAGTGCATTATCTCTTTCTCTTGTCTGCTAGCTATAATCTTCAGTTTGGTGGCTTGATTTATTATCCCTCTTTCCCTCTGTCGCTGTCTCTCTCTGTCTTTTTCATCTTGCTTTTTCTCACTCACTGAATATAAAGTCGCATGCCTGCAGGCTAGATGCATGAGGGAAACACAAATCCAAATAATCATTCATTGAGAAAGTAACAGCTGCACTTCTAGTGGCTCATAAACGCTATTTGCGCAGAGTGGCTTGTAGCACAGGAGCTACTCTCCAGCTGTGTTCACATGCAAAGACTTTTGCCATTGGCCAGAAACATTCGGCTTCAAAACAAAACATTTTCACCTCCATGCAACCTCATTCTCCATTCACTCATCATCCTTTAGTAATCCCCAAGGGGAAATTTAGGAATATGCCTTCAAAGTTATACTCTTTTGCAAATGATTACAGTGATTTTATACAATTACATACAAATTAGAAGAAATACATTTCTAATAGCCATATGTACAGTATAAGGTCAAAAGTATAAGGTCAAAGTCCTGAACATCACACTCATCTTTGTGTCTTCTATGCAAGATGACATTTAACTTCATAATATTACACTTCAAATAAGCGTCTCAAACTTGTAAATCCAGCATAACAATGCTTCTGTGCATTTCTATTTATGGCATTATGCCTTTATCCAGAGTGACTTACAGAAACGCTTTAAAGTCTCTATCAATGTATACATACAGCCTGGAAGAAGAATGCCATCAGTTTAAAAACTTTCTTGCAAAGGTAATATAGCAAGAAACATATATGGACAACAAAAGTTAGCTCTTTTTGTTGAAGTGCTAATAAGTACTTCAGTAGGAGGTAGGTCTTTAGACTTCATCTGAAAACAGCCAGTGACTCAGCTACTTAGACATCTAGGGGAAGGTCAGTTCATCACCCAGGTGCAGAATAAATAGAGCTAGGTATTCTGAACTAGGTAGGTATGGATATTTTGCCAAGGTTGGAGCGGAAGAACTCGAGTGGAAAAGCCCTGAGCTCAACCCCTCTGAACACCTTTGGGATAAACTGCAGCACAGGCTCTTTCACCCAACATCACTGCCCGATGCTCTGTAGCTGATTGAGTAAATCCCCACAGCCACCTCTAAAGTCTAGTGGAAAGCCTTTGTAGAAGAGTGAAGGTTATTATAACAGCAAAGGGTTTTAAGTTCATCTGGAATTGAATGTTTGAAAAGCACATATGGGTCTCATCGTTATGTATCCGCAAACCTTTGACCATTCTGTTGGGTCCTTGAGCAAGACCCTTAACCCGCTCTGCTTCAGGGGTGGTCTGCCATTGCTGACCCTGCACTCTGACCCTAACCTCCAAAGCTGCGAAGAAAAGAATGCTGTAATGTAATGTGTGGCAATAATAAAGTCTTCTTCTTTTTCATCATCATCATTTTCATTTTCTTCTTCTTCTGCAGTGAACTGTTCACTGTATATTGAGTATATTGAGGTTATTAGTTTTGAATAGCAGTGTTTGTGATCAATCATATTCTCAGTCTTTACCAGTGGTGGGCAAAGTAGTTAAGTACTTAAATGAATGTACAGATACTCTAGTTGAAATTTTACTCCGGTAAAAGAAGTGTTCAATTTGAAGTTCTACTTGAGTTAAAGTACTAAAGTACTTGTATCCATATGTACTTAAGTAAAAAGGTACTACATTTATCCTTGCTCTAATATTGTCATTCTTTGTAATTAATATTCATTTTATGTGAGAAGAATCTGTCGCTCTACTCACATATGCCTGTTAATACAAGGTCTGAGAAATGATCATGATACAGATGTCAGTTAACATTATTAAATCTATCTGTCTGTCTGTCTGTCTGTCTGTCAAGGAGCGCAAGGGGAACATGGGGCTGTAAAATAGCAGGACTTGAAAACAATTAGGTTTTCCTGCTAAGATTTATATTATTCTTAAGATAGTATCAAATTAAAACATGATAAAACACTTTACCATGTAGATGTTGAAATGACACGTGTGTGTGTTTGTGTGTGTGTGTGAATGGGCACTACACAAGAAAAAGGACCATTATATAAAGACAGGGTCTGTAGCTTGTAAATTGTTTCCTACATAAAGTGCTTAAAAAGGAAAATATATACATCACGGCAGAAGAAAATGTTAAGTACTGCAGCGGGACAGTCTGACTTGGGAACTCATACAGAATAACTAATGTGTGCTGGACATGTCTGTGTCCCGGGGAATCATTTTTAAACATATGACAAGCGAGGATCTAATCAGATTCACTTCAACAGAAACTGCTACAGATTCAGAAGAAAAAAGTTCAAATTCAGCACTAGTCAATATTTCATTTTTTAGTAACTAATGCTTTGGTGTGTGATGGGCAATTAAAGTATTTGTGCACTAATCTTTTATAAAAAAAAATCTATGAAAATGACATTTTACTTGGTGACTGGTCAAATATCAACAATAAAAGTTGAGCTATTGGGTTATTGTGTTGCTGTATAACATCAGTAACGTTAATATAGACTGCTGCTCAAGATTTACAGATTGTTAGCTTACATAGCTAACTAAAGCGTAACTAGCCATACAAGACATAATTAATATAATGAAAAATGTATCCACATACAGAATAAAACCCTTCATTGCTGCGAGCTAACTTTAGATTTAATATTAAAGAAAATGGTCATTATGATTATCACAGGACGTGCTCACCTCTACATGTTTTCTCAAATATGATGTTGAATTCTTGAAAGAAGAAATCGTATGTTACTGAGGCAGAGCAGGTATCTGAGTATGAAAGACACTTTTTTCTGTTCTACAACTTAAAACAAGTCCTGCAGGTAAGGCAGGTGGTCAGGGTTTTCTTCCATCATAGGATACAGTATTTCAGGCTGTGACACTGCAGTTTTAATGCTGTACCTCAGTTTGTTTGCTGTGCTATGATTTGAATTGTTTGTTTTTCCTTTTCTTTTTTTTTCTTTTCACAAGTAACAGGAGTTGTGGGACAATGTAGTGGAGTAGAAAGTATGATATGTTACTTCAAAATGTAATGGAGTGAAAGTAAAATGTCTCAAAAATGTTTTATACTTTAGTAAAGTACAGATACTGGAAAAGGATACTTAAGTACAGTAACAAATTACATTTGCTTCGTTACTGCCCACCACTGGTCAGTACATATTTGTTTGGATTTACAATTTGGGTTCTAGCAGCATAATTAGCAGCCAACCTACTGTACTAAAGAGTGTCACAGTAAAGAAACATATTAAAAGAGAGACATCCTAAAGGAAGAAAGCTTTTTCTTTGTGTGATGAACTAAATCCAAATGCTGTAATGGCTTCTAATGGGTCACAGATCTTTTAGGTTTCAACAAATACTTCAATGAATTCAGTTTATTCAGATTACGTGTATATGTGAAGTGTTAATGAAAAGAATATTGGAGTTGGAGATGGAATTATGATATACTTTTCACTATGTGTGTGTGTGTGTGTGTGTGTGTGTGTGTGTGTGTGTTGGTACAGAAAACCCCTCCTCGTTCTCAGACAGCAGTCGAACTGAGCGTCCACTGGAGGATCTGCCACTGGAGTCCTCACTGCCCCACACTGACTCAGGCATTGGGGACGAGCCGGTGGGCGGCACCCTTAATGGTTCTGACCTGGGAGTTGTTGCTTCAGGTGTGGGTGGAGGTCCAGACGCCATGAGCGAGCTCCTGTGCACGCTTTCAGCAGAGGTGCGCAAGTCCCACGAGTCTCTGCTCGAGTCTCCGCTCGGTGCTGACACTCTCAAGCCGGCCACGACTATCTCCAGCATCAGCCAGGCCAACAAGGGCATCAATGTCAAAGAGATCCTTAAAAGTTTGGTGGCAGCGCCAGTGGAAGCCACTGAGACGGGTCCTGAACCACAGCCGTACCATCCTGACCCGGCGCTGAAGAGAGAGACGGCTGCCATGCTGCCCATGCAGTTCCATTCGTTCGACAGGTGAGGAAGCATTAAGAGCTTAAGTTTTGTACCATTATTTTGGCTTATGCTCTGTTTACAAAGGACGTCCCTGGAGGCAGAGGCCCAGTAGGCTGTGAAGAGCTGTTCATAATGCTCATTGCTTTAGCCCCATTGGCTTAAAGGTTCAGTATTCTTTTAAGTGAGAAAAAAAGGTTACTAACACAAATACAAGTCCATTTCTAAAGCTGTATCGTTTGTCATAATATCAATATGTGACTTTTTCTGCTGTCCTGAAATATGGCCCTAACCACGCTACATGCGTTAAATACTGTTCTCAGCCACTTGAGAGTGAGGTGTCAGCACTTCCTTTATGGCAGCATTTTCCCTGCATTTCAAATCTGTATTTTATAGCTGTTTCTGAAACAGAGCACACAACATATTGATTTCCAGTGTGACCTATGCTTGTACAATGTACTTGGCCTTCTGTAGGCTATAGATTCTTCAGAACATTAATCTGCTTCTTTCTCTCTGATTAAGAAGACACAATAAATAAAAAATGTTCTAGGGTATACAGTACATCTTTTATGAGGTCCTTAAATATGAATAATTTATATAAAAAGGTTAATAATTTATCAAAAGGTCCTTTTTTCACCGTCTGGGTTAGAGCCATGCTGCATTGACTCCTGGCTCGCTGCTTGTTCGATGGAGGCTGACCTGTATAGTGAACAATGTTAGCTATTGATATTCCTCATGTTTTCTAGCTACACTTTTTGATACAGACAAACTGCTGTTCAGTTTCAACACGAAGACCTAACTTTGTTTTCCAGGAAAAAAGAGATTGAAGAGTCAATTGTTTATTTTTCATCTGAAGTACCTTCTGACAGGGTGACAGATCGTGTCTGCAGTTGATATTAAACCCAATCCAAATGTGCCCATATATAGAAATGTGTGTAAATGTGTTCGCTCGCAGGAGCGTGGTTGTACCAGTGAAGAAACCTCCACCTGGTAGTCTGGCGGTGAACACAGTGGGCACACCCACCAGCAGTGCCATTCCCTCCTCCGGCAGCACACCTAACATCTTTGCTGCTGCCAGTGCCACGCCTAAGAGTATGATCAATACAACAGGTACACACTCGCACACCAAGCAGAGACTAAGATCTCAGGGACCTTGATAGACCATGGAGGCCACAAGTAGAACCCACTTAGAAAAGTAGAACTCTTAAAAAGAGTGTAGAGTTGAGTTTCTAGTCTCTCGTAAGAAGTGTTGAAAAAGCTTTGTCAGATATAAAAGATTTTAGTTTTATAGGCGTCTAAATATCCAATAACATTCACATTTATGCCATTTGGTAGACACCGTTATCCAGCACGACAGACTTACTACAGTAGTGCTTTAAAATCTCCGTCAATATCCGATTATTCATTTCCACTTGTACTAACAAGGATGCGTGTTCAAATCTCAGCACCACATCACCACTGGGCTCCTTAACAAATTTGCTCATTCAGACTGTTCACTTTTTCCTGCATGTTCTCGGTGGTTGTTATAGTAACAGTGCAGACATGTATACACTGAGTAGTGTGTGGCAGAATAAAGTCAGCTAGTTATTTTGCTACTAACACTAAGATTTTGCTGTGGATTGTGTTGCATAAGGCGGCGTGCAGTCCAGGTTCTAAATCTATTTAAACTGACAGTGAAAGAAAGCAGGCCAACTGTACACACAAGTATTCCTCTCCTGCGCTGTCTTTTCTGTGTTGTAGGGGTGGTGGTGCGTTTGATAAAAAATTTCTCATATCAGGAAGCATTTCTGAAAACAATAATTACATTAAATCGGTTTTGACTTGTCACAAGTCACATATTTAACACGCATATAAGATGCTGGTAAATGCTAGAAGTAAAGAAATATATATTTTAATATACAGCATTCAAGTGGAAGTTAATAATGCAGTAACATATTTAAAGTACTAATGTACACTAAGACCAGTAAAGAACACACATGAGTTATTAAATACTCTTAGGGTGTTTCTGCATCAATGTTAGTGATAATTGAAATCTTTTCGGAGTAGCTGAGCCTCCGGGTGAAGGTTATAAGGATTCTGTTCTGCAAGAGAAGATAGCACCATGTAGGTGCGGTTTGAATGGTGAGGATTATGATGGTGATGCACTAGACGTGTGTGAGTGTTAGACTAATCCAGCGTATGTCCTACAGGTGCCACAGACTCTGCCTCGTCTTCCTCTGCCTCATCCTCCAGCTTTGTGAACGGTGCCACCAGTAAAAACCTGCCTGCTGTGCAGACTGTAGCGCCCATGCCCGAGGACACAGTGGAGAACATGAGGTACGCCTCCCTGTTCCTCATCTCTCCTCTTCATCTCTGCACACCTCCACCCCCCCTCCATTCTCTCCTTGCTTTAACAAATCTTTTAACTCTTCTTGCTCTCTTTTTTTTTTATGCACGTTTGAGTCACCTTCTTCCTCGACACACCACACCACACGTTCCCTCTGCTTGACCTGTCTGTTCTGCTGGCTTTATCTTCTACTGTTGCTCTTTTTAGATGCACATCTCAACCTTTTTCTGTTTCTGATTCACTCTGTGCCTCAACCTCCTCATGCAGGCACATTCTAAAGAAAGCAAGACACTCACGCTTTTGTTGTGTGTGTTTCGAAGAAAGAAAGAACACTGTCAGACATTGTGGGTGTGTTGAGATTTTCTGCAAAGTGTAGCAGTTTGTTCTATCCTCCACTAGGTGGCGGACTATGCTGCACCTCAACAACTTGTGCGTCTGTGGATGGATGGATGGATGGATGGATGGATGGATGGATGGATGGATGGATGGATGTGTGGGAGAGAGAGAAATTCTGCAAATGTTTGTAATGAACTGTCATGTATGTTTCTATGTTTATAATAAAGCAAGTAAGTATCTTATCCTAGCCATTTATCTGTTAGTTAATTCCAAGCATATATATTGTCTTGTCTAATGATGTGCAACTCTACGTAAGGTAGAAGGCTGAATCCTCCTATCTGATCAACATTACGCTTTAATGAATTAAAACAAAGCAAGCAGAGCTCATTACCCCCTATTAATACACAGTGTCTAACAATACAGTACCTGTAATTGCTGTGTGTTTGTGCCCGTTTGTATTGCAGTGCCTTTTGTGAGGTGGACCCATGTCCACTGCGAAGTGGCTTGACCCCTGCAGAGCTCAAATCCTTTAGCTCACTGGCAGGATTCCACACAGCCCCCAGAGATGAGGGACAGTTTCTTAGGCAAGGAAGCATCGACAACAAACCAACTTAACAGCTTCCACCTCCTTCTCATTTTTTCATCCTTTTATCCTTCTTCTCTTTTATTCTTTCTCTCTCTCTCTCATACAGTAAGGTCTAAGCTCTACTACCCAGAACTGTTTTAGATTTTAGATTAATTCTCCAAACTGAATTACAGACTGCATATTAATTTAATAATATGTTTTATGGAAGAAGATTCAGATTATCTTTCTATTATTAATTTGAACTATTGCATTTTTGCAATATTGCATTGGTGCATTTTTATTCTACAAAGAATATAGATGTATCCTCAGAATTCCAGCAGTAATTATTCTTATAATGGTGTCGCTCTTGAGGTAGTCTCTCATGCCAGACTTGAAGCATCTGCATTTTTATCACTAAACACAGCTTAGAGGTACTTGGGTTTAAAGTAAGAAGCCGTTCAACTGGCGTTTCACTTCAGCTCACGTCTAATTGCTTAAAACTGAATTTCATAACTAAAAGATAAGATGCCAGGAACTTTTTTTTTTTCAATCCAGTGACTATATCATTTTCTCTTTGTCTCTTTGTTCAAAATGCTTCCATTTGTTTTCCCACTAAACACCAAGTGTGTGTACACCAAAATACAGAGATCCAGTCGGTTAGCACTGAAGCTTGTGGACAGAAAACTGTACAAGAAATAATAGTCCATCTGTGGGCTGGGGCAACATTTTCAGGGTGCGCTTTCATATGTGCACTGCCTTGCAAAAATATTCACCCCCCTCTTAAACCTTACCATTCTTTATGGTGTTACAACCTACAAATGAAATGGATTTAATTAGGATTTTTACCATTTGAGAGAGATATTAACAGAATATCTCTCAGAATATTAATGCAGGACACTGTACCTAAATCATACCTAGTGCCTTTATTGTGAGAGAAATTAATTTGCCAAATTTTACACTTAGCTAAAATTATAATATATTGCATGAGATATAACAAATATCACAATATCCATATCCAATTTTTGTTCCATATTTAAAGAAAAATCATAATGTAATCAAAATACTGTTTGGTAAAATTCAAAGCAGTTCTTGGTAATTGATGCACATGACTGTGTACCTGACTCTCACACCACTTCCTTCTGTTCTGCACACTTTCCCTGTCCTGATCTTCCTGTGTGTCAGGGAGGTGGATGCTGACGGTGCAGTGCTACAATGTACTGCCCTGCTTTCTCTCATCTCTGAGTCAGTTCCACTCTACAGTCCAGCCCGACACAACCAGTTCCTCTCAGCTCTCAAAACATGTTTATGTAGTGCAGGTGTGCACAACTCCAATCCTGCACACTATGGAAATTTTCCTGTCTGAACAGACCTACTCAGCCCGGTGGTTAAGTGAATGCCTGTGTTTGAGTAAGGTAATCACTTGGCCCTTCAGGACTGGAGTTGTGCATGCCTGAAGTAGAAAAAACAATGATTTTTTTGTTTGTTTGTTTCATTACACACATGGGCTTTCCATACTAGAAGATTGTGTATGTGTATGAAAAGTGGGACTGGATCATGTCTTTTCTTCACTTCCTGTATCACTTCCTGCTTTATAGCAATGGCCACCTCTGTGCTCAGTAAGAATGCTCACTACCTTTGATGCTACTGACCCTTTCCTCAGCCCCTCCAGCCCCTGAGCCTAGTGTTGTGTGTGTCCAGTTGCTTTAGCCTAAGCGTAGGTAAGCTCGCAGGGGTGTGGGTTACTGTTCTACGAGTTTAATTATTGAAATATATTCTTTGCAGAAATAACCTGCTCATTTTAATAGACCAGTTATGATGCTTTCTGCACGGAGAAGGTATTTCAATAAAACTCGTATTTGCGTGTGAAACCTTTGCCTCTTGTTGATAAAAGAAGCCAAGTCTGGTGTTTGTAAGCAGCATTAACACTACACCAACTCACTAACTCTCATTCTAACCAAACAGTAACAAACGGTGTGTGCTGTAGTTCATAAACCATACAGTAGCATCCAAAATTCTGGGTCCACTTCCAAATGCTGTTTTAATTGCTTATATACAGTGGGATATTCAAGACTAAGACAAATCTGCAGAATGCACTGCAACTAAATGTCCTCAATCTCTTTTTAAAAAATAAAAATAAAAAATCCCCTTTCTTTGTCCGTATGTATTTTAATGAATTCACTGACAAAAAGCAGTTGCTGTCAGTTGCTGTAAATTCTGTAAGTTAGGCCAATGCTGTTCAACTCTTCTGATTTTCCTGCTGAGCCAGTTTTTCTTGATTTATCCCAAGATTCTACATAAAGCTATTCAGAATGACCATTTTCCTACACAAGTTACTACACTATATTGATGCAAATTGATCCAAATTTATATTAATGTTTATAATGCATCCACTACCAACAATAACCCTTTCACATAACAATCCAAAAGACTTGCAGCTCCTCAGATGTGTGCCAGTGCTATAAACAACAATTGTAGACATCTTGCTATATGAGTAATAAATAAATATTGATAAGTCTGGACTGCTAATACAGCTACAGATTGTGTAAAGATCAGATGTTGACAGAAAGGAAAATAATGCACCAAGCGTAAGCTCTTATTTTGAAAACTGTCATTTACCCAATTAGAGATAGTAAACAATATTTAATATAAGGTAAGATAAGATAATATTTTATTCGTCCCACAGCAGGGACATTTGCAGCCAAAGAAAAAGATAAGGCGGCTTGAAATTATAAGAGATATTATAGAGGAACTTACAAAAAATTAACATAAAACATAACTGTGTAAAAAATGAAAAACTATTTTTAAAAAATACACAAAGTATATAAATATACAATAATAATAATAGTAATGATAATTCAATCTGTTATGAAGATATACAAAAATATACAGAAAATAATAATAATAAATTATAATCTGTTATAAGAATATACAAATATGCAAAAATATATAATAATAAAATAAAATATTAATATAATAGTTTTAGGATTAATTTTAAGGAATAAAACACGACAGTAATAAACAATTGAGTGATGTGATGTCCCTCACATGCTGAAGCTGATTCTTTTCTAATAACTGCACATCCTAAAGTATTTTAATTCTCTTATACCACAGCAATTTTACTTTTTTATGGCCACGACATATTTTTATTCACTTATAGTTACATTTATATCTGAGCTTTTCATGTTACTAAGAAACCGCAAGGTCCTTTGAACTGAAGATCTCTCCCTGTCAGAAAACCTGCAAAGCAATGACACTGGTGACTTCTTCCAAAAAATCTTCCTTGTAGAAAGATCCGGAACATTTTTACACAAAACGAGTCCCTGTGGAAGTTGTTACTATAAAAACAATAGCTAATTAGACCAAGAGAATTATTAAAAACCTATAAACAGCCTGAACATCTTCTGAACTAAACATGCAACAGTGCTGTGGTGATAAATCCGAAGCTGTGTGTGAGATTATGGGTGCAGTTGATAGCCACAGTTACACAATTACATTGCTGAATCAACTCGTAGAAGTGATGGATACTGAGTGAAGGTTTTTGTTGTGTTCTTGTTACTTGTATTAATCAAGACCTTGGAGTTATTAGATTTTTAGATCTATAACATTTTGGCAAAAATGAGTTAATGAATCAAAAATATTTACACCCTAAATATTACTGACAAGAATAGATGTATAGAGGGTCAAAACTTTACGTCTCTGTATCCTATAGTCTTATAATGAAACACAATGTTCTAGAGAATGTTTTAAGTGTAAACAGTTGTTGCGGGAGTGGATTCAGACCTTTGGGCCTGTCTGTATTTTTACAGGATGCTTGAGTTTTCCTGACTGTGCACCGTAACAAAATCGCTGCCTCTCTGTCTGTCTCGCTCTCTGTTTCTCCTACAGTATAACCACTAAGCTAGAGCGTGCGCTGGAGAAGGTGGCCCCACTCTTGAGGGAGATCTTTGTGGACTTTGCACCCTTCCTGTCCAGGACCCTGCTCGGTAGCCATGGGCAGGAGTTGCTGATTGAAGGTACAGGTGCTGTATTGTGCTTCCTTTTTCCTCTCTAGCTGGTGTCTCTGTGGAGTCCCTCACTGTCTGCTGTCTATTTGTGTGTCCGTCTGCTGCCTCATACACACAACCCCATGGACAAGGTATGAGGTCAGGAGAGTTGCAGATACAGGATAATGCTATGTATCAGACAGAGAGAGTGAGAAAAGACAGAGCTTTCATGATGAAGAAGCTGGATTTTATTTAACTGTCTTGTATTCTTCACTGTTTTTTTTTCTCCAGCCTGTTTATTTGAAATGGTATGACCCAAAATTGATAAGTCTTTAATTCGAAAGGAGGACTAGAAAACAAATATAAGCTCATACCATGCTATATCTGTGTGAATGTGTGCCTCTAAGAGCAGCTTTGCCTTTCCTGAGTAAATAAATACACCAGGTGATTAAAGTTACACACAGGTTTTAGGTCAGCTCTAGATATATGATTTAATAACAAGAAACTCAAGGAAGCTGGAGATCCCTCACCTGTAGATTCTTGTTTTTTCACTGTCCGTCTTGGTCACAATCTGTCTCTGTGTCCTCACACCACCACCTTCTGCTTTCTTTTCTCTTTACTTTTTCTCCTCTTTTTCTCTCTCTTTCTTTCTTTCTTTCTTTCTCTTTTCCGCATTATCAGAGTCGTCTCAGGCTGCAGTGTGTGTGCTCTCATCCTGTTTTAAATGCCCTGTCCTAAATGTTTGTCTTATATGGTTGTTTTTATGGTATATGTTGTTGGAACACTGTCACAATATAAAACTGCATACCCAAAATCAATAGATAATAAGTAACAAACAATGCCAAGTTATTATCTGATATCACAATACTTTGTTGGGCGCAGTCTGGCTTATATAGGGTGCGACAGAGGAAACGTGTGTTTTTCCAGCAGGCAATATGCAGCAACAAGGAGGTTATTGGAAGCTTCACTCTTTATTAACAGGCAGCATAGATGATGCAATTTCAATAGCCAGTAGCCATGGCACCGTGACTCATGAGCATCGAGTGTTTGTCGTTAAGAAATAATTTAATAAATGGTGAATCTGTAATTGCTGTTCAGCGCCTTTTTTGTGGCCATTTCAGTGTGGGGCTTCACGGAAAAACATTCCTGATATTAACACGATCCTCAGATGGGTTGAAGCATTCAGAACAACAGGGTCTGTGATGAAGAGGAAATCATCTGGCCTTTCCGCGTCGGTGCATACCTCTGAAAAAGTGAAGAGAGTGAAAAAGACTGAAGCGTTCCACCCGGAGCCAGGCTGTAGCTTTGCTGCTGTTGAAATTGCATCATCTATGCTGCCTGTTAACAAGAAGCTGAGCTTACACACCCTCTTCATTGCTGCATATTGGCTGTTCGAAAAACATGCATTTCCTCTGCCAGACCCTATATCATGGACATTTCCAGCATGTAAAATAGAGGTTTTCTAGACACTTAAACAGAATGATATACAGTAGATTACGGTCACATACTGTAGCCACACGATCATGAAATGCTGGTCTGCTAGTTGTACAGCATTAGCCTTTCTTATTGTCACATATACATTACAGCACAGTGAAATTTTCTTAGCATATCTCAGCTTTGGAAGTTGGGGTCAAAGCAGAGGGGCAGCTGTGATACAGTGCCCATGGAGCAGAAGGGCTGTTGCTCATGGGCCCAACAGTGACCGATTAGCTGTCTTGTGCTGGGGCTTGAACCCAGCTGGGGCTTCCGTTCAACAACCCAAAGCCTTAACCACTTGCGCCACCACTTTGCCTAAAAGTATTATAGTAAGACCATGGCACTGTGCAAAACAGATCTATGTAAAAAGTTTGTCTTAAGCTATTAGTCTGGAATAGATGAGCGCTGCTAGGCTGAACTTTGTATTAAAAACAGCAAGGAATAAGAATTTAATGAGGAAAAATGACTTCAAGTCAGAGTCTAGTTTGGTGGCCATCTCAGTCCCAAGGTTTCTTTAAAATTTGTGAATCTGCAAAGTGGCTTAAAAATGTTTTAGAAGGTTTTTTTTTTTGTTTTTTTTTAGAACTACAGTATTTCATATTACAGCATTAGAGTATGGAGATGATGAAGATCATACGCTTTTTCTTCACACTCACTCGATCTTAACACAACTGAACACTCTGAGAGATTTTGGAGCAATGTGTTAGAAAGCACTCTCAACCACCTTCATTCGAACACCATCATTCCCCCAGTACAGTTCCAGTGACGTGTACAATTTATAACATGGAGCATTAAATATATTGTAGTGGGTTCAGGTAGCTCATGAGGCAATATCGCAACTTAATCTGAGGCCAGATCATTGCTGGTAGTCTAACACATTTCGTTTTTGTTTGTTTGTTTGTTTTTTGGCTTTAGTTTGTCATGTCAGTGTATGCCTTCTAATGCATCAGTCAATATCCCAAGCAATTTAGTACATAAAGAGTAGATGGAGTTTTTTTTTTCTTTACTGTGTTCAGTGGAGCAGATGAAAAAGGAAGTTTTTGTAGGTGTCCCAGTTTAAGAAATTAATATGCAACTGGTTTTTCCAGCTCCATGGCATAGATAATAGTAAATAGTCGAGCACTAGTAATAATAATAATAACAATAATAATATTTTTCTGTGTGTGTCTTAGCATGTGTTTAAGCATCTCTGTGTCTGTCTGTGTGTGTGTGTGTGTGTGTGTGTGTGTGTGTGTGTGTGTGTGTGTGTGTTTGTGTGTTAAATTTTGCCTTTGTGTTCCTTTGCACTGCAGGTCTGGTGTGTATGAAGTCCAGCACATCGGTAGTGGAACTGGTGATGTTACTGTGCTCACAGGTAAGAGCACATCCGCATTGATCCCACTGATATTTTTGCTCAACAGTAAAAAATACAGCTTCTCAAATACAAATATCCAGTGCAAGTTTCCATCTTTCATCTATGAATGTGGAGCAAGGCAGTGAAAGTGCATTTATAATGAAGCAATATTGCACTATCAGGAGTGCATTTAGACTGAATATCAGCACGGCTGTGATTCAGCTGTAGGTAATAACAGCATGAATGCGAATGCGATATTGCTTTTATGCTACAGTTAAAGCTATAAATAAGAAGATGTGGAGGAACTGCCATTTTGAATACAATATGGCTAAATAATTAGTTTTTTTGCTCCACAAATGGAAAAAGATCCAGTAGTAGTCACACTCGGTGAAATTGGCTTTTCTCTATTTACATCTGCATCTGGTAAAATGTCATGATGTGTTCATGAAAAGTGTATCATTAGCCATGTCCACCGATGATGTCACTAACTCTGCTGTAGTAACAGTTTCAGTGAGATTGTTGCTAGCATTAGAACTTTAGAACAAGAAGCCCTCATTTTTTGTCACATATACATTACAGCACAATGAAATTCTTTCTTTACATATCCCAGCTTTGGAAGTTGGGGTCAAAGCACAGGGTCAGTCATGATACAGAGCCCTAAAGCAGAGAGGATTAAGAGCCATGCTCAAGGGCCCAACAGTGGCAGCTTGGCAGTGCTGGGGTTGAACCCTGACACTAACAACAGATGTATTTTCATAAGCAACATAGATTATTTTCTTACCTTAAACTGATTGTCTTCCTCTAAATTTAGCTCCTCAATCTGTTCTTAAACTTAAACATCCACGCTGTAAAGTTTTTCCAAAGAAACCCAAAAACAGTACAACGTTATGCTTAAATGGCCATGAACTAAACATAAATGATCTTAAATAAGTCTTAGCGCTCTACTTCCTTCTTGGTTCTTGACTCTTGATTCTACACTAAGAGTCCAGAGGTATGATTCTTCATATCCTTGTGTCCTCTCCCCTCCTCCCTTTTCTTCCCGTCATCCTTAATGCCCTCCTCTCTCTAACAGATATTGTTACACTGGTTCCACTCTGGCCTTCCATTAGATTCTCTGGGGATGAAACTGAACCCAAAGTATTGATTGGCAGGAAGTGATGGTAACTAGAGCCTCTGATGTGTCCTTCTAGAACCATCAGCAGCCTGGGCTAAAAGCTTCCTGCCCCTTCCTGCCTTTTCTCTGCGTCTGCTGCCATCTTGGCAAAATGCCGTTCTGAACAGATTGTCAATATGTCTGCTGTTTTACAGCACTTTACTGAGGTCTTAGTCCAACTGTACTGCATGTGCAAATGCTTTTTGTTATAAGGAAAAGCAATGCACACAGACCTTATTTCCTTAGTAGATGATCCAAAGTAGTCCATATTTGTAACTGTTTAGGGTTTAAGACCTGGTACAATTAGTAAGTCTTTAAAAATGACATCAAACTCTTTCTTTTGTGTTTCAGGAGTGGCAGAACTCCATTCAGAAGAATGCAGGACTTGCCTTTATTGAGCTCATTAATGAGGGCAGGTAAGAACACATGGACAATGGAGCTGATCAATGTGAAATAAAAAGGTTTATTACACACACACGTAGAAACCCTGTATAGTTACTGATTATTTTAGGATGAGAAGAAATAATAATTATTCAATATGGGGTTTTTTTTTCAGTTTTATTTGTATAGAGCTTTTAACAATGCAGCTTTACAGAATATAAGAAATATAGAACAAAAAATTGTAAAGATTTAATATTAGACTTATAGTTCAATTTGTTTGTATTTATCTCAATGAGCAAGTCTGTGGTGACTCTGGAAAGGACAAACTCCCTGAGATGGCATGAGGAAGAAACCTTGAGAGGAACCAGATAGCATAACATCTGAGTTTATTTTAGATTTAACACTAACTCATCCATGCCGAAGCCTTCAAATATTCAATGAAGGGGATTCAGCATATGTAGAAATTTATTCTGTGTATTGATTAAGAGGTTATCATCATCACAGGTTTGGCATCTTTTCTATAAACATCCGAAATCTTCATGAAGGGGAATCCAACGGAATTATGCTGATTTTTCCCTAGAAATGAACCCTGTGCTAGTTTCTTGTTCATGGTCTCTAACAGCTGTGTGTTTGTTTTTAGGCTCTTGTGCCATGCCATGAAGGACCACATCGTGAGAGTGGCCAATGAGGCAGAGTTTATCCTCAACAGGCAGAGGGCTGAGGACGTCCACAAACATGCAGAGTTCGAGGTCAGCTGATGTGTGTGACTGCGTGTGTGTGTGTGTGTGCTGCTAAATGCAGTGCATGCATGTTTGTATGCGCTCGACATACGTGAAGCACAAAAAGACTCAGCTTGCAAAGACATGTTTTCTGATGTATATAAAACATTCCTACATACTGATGTTGCAACTTTCTTACCATGACCTTCTGTCTCTCTCAGTCCAACTGCGCACAATATGCAGCAGATCGAAGAGAGGAAGAGAAGATGTGCGATCACCTGATCAGTGCAGCCAAGCACAGAGATCACGTGACCGCCAACCAGCTGAAACAGAAGATCCTCAACATCTTGACTAATAAACATGGAGCCTGGGGCACCATGGCACAGAGGTATACAGAAACACTACTCATGAGGAAGGCTGGGAAAGCAGTTGCATAACTGAAGCATTACTGCTAATTATTCTCACTAGCATGCTGCCACTCTCTGATGTCACTAACTCATGACTTTGTTCTGTCTGAGAACAAATTACAACAGCCAAAATGCCTATAGGATGATGTACAGTTTTTGCACGTAAATCATTGATCTTTGTAATGAAACTGTTGTGTATCAGATGCTGTTAAAACAAAACAAACCCATGTAGGAACATAGAGCTGTGAAAGTAGAGAATCAGGGTGAGGAATTTAATTGAATCATTCATCTGGATTTCATTGAATGGCTGCATGTTGCTTTGTTTCTTTAAGTTATAAATGCAAGTTGAAGATTTTTGTAATAATTATGGTAGCAATCTGACAACATAACATAATTACACTTCTGGTCTATTTGAAATGGCAAAGTTTGAAATGTTAGACTGTAAACAGACACTTCAGGGAAGCAAAGCTTGAAAAATATTACCTTCAAGGACCACAGTCTTCCATGATATGATATAGTATAGTGTATTGTGTTGGTTACAGGTGAACAAACAAACTTCCTGCTTATTGGTTAAACAAAGAATAAATGAGCATGAATTATTATCATATATGGTTACATAATAAACAGGAAAGGAAGTACATATATGGTGAAAATCTAAAAATACTAAACTGTAAGGACTTCATCATTTTGACCTATCAGCCTTCTCCATTCATCATACAAACACACACCTGACCTCAACTTCACATCAGGTGTATTAAATCACTAGGGATGGAGTGAGTCTTCTCTCTCAGCAGGTCTAAACCACACACTGCAGACACACAAGGCTTTTGATAACACACAGAAATGTGGAGGCTACAGAGTATTACCTACAGATCCCTAAAGAAATAACTAACAGAAAAATAAACATGAAAAATGAAACATTGATATGAGCATGAAATTACATCAGTATAGCAAAAGTTTACCGAATCAAGCTCTACAACCTATACACACTCCTCCTTGTTCCTGCAGCCATTTGATTGATTTCTGGCGGTTGGATTACTGGGAAGACGACCTGCGCAGGAGGAGAAGATTTGTTCGCAATGCATTTGGCTCCACACACTCAGAAACGTCACTCAAATCACTGGAGGATTATGGTCAGTGCCTTTAATTCACCGTTTCTACTGTTTCTATACATTACATGACATTACATTCCATGTGCTATCTATCCTGGCTTTCTAGTGAACACAAGCCTTGTTTTATCTGTTACAGCTCACTTATATTTATTATGAATAATTAAAGAATACAGAATGGTGCAGTTTATTTACAGAACATTATTTTAAGGTCACATAGAAGGTCAGAACACGTGTTTCTGTCTCTGCAGCCCCAGAGGAAGAGGAGGGTGTGAAGTCGAAGAAGACGTTCAGGAGCCAGTCTGTGGTCAGTCAGAATCCCGAGATGGAGCTGATGCTGGAGGGAGATGATGATGCTGTCAGTCTGCTGCAGGAGAAGGAGATTGACAATCTCGCAGGTATCCCTCACACTCAGGAGATAAGCCAAAGAGATCACTGATGGTGTTTTATGTATCCCAGATAGATTTTGTGTTAATGTGTGTAAATGTACTTTATTTCTAGTGCCTTTTCATCCTCGAGTATTTACCTCCAGAGGCAAGTTTCCTCTTAAAGTTGGTGGATAGCCTAACAAACATGAGCAGCATTCGAACAGTGTTTCGGATGGAAATCTAGAGCTCCTGCTGCCACAGCTGCAGAAAACTGCTGTTCATGAACTGCTGTTCTCTGCATTTAAAACCTGATTTACTAAAATGAACTAATTAAAATCATCTAGACTCATCAACTCAATTGAACCACTGACTGTGTGTAACATGTTCAGCCCAATTTAGCTTCATTTGATTAAATTAATGAACTTCTTGAACTCTGGTACAGTGTCATTACCAACTGTGCAACACTTGATTTAGAAAATCAAATCATTTTTCTGACAAACAAAGTCCATGACAAAATACTGCTTGCTAAACTCAATCTGAACATTATCAGGAACAAATGTAGTAAATAACCTGGTTTCTCAAAGGTCCTGTAGTTTTGAGCACACCGGCCCAGCTGGTCGCTCCTGTGGTCGTTGCCAGGGGGACGCTCTCCATCACCACCACTGAGATTTACTTTGAGGTGGATGAAGAAGATCCCACATTCAAGAAGATTGATGCAAAGGTGTGTGTTGCTTCTGCAAAAGCTGAACATCTGAGTTTGTCAATGAGGTGATGGAGGTATAGAGCTGATATATTAACTCCATTGCTCTTATAGTGCTTTGTGTGTGTATGTGTTCGTGTTCAGGTTTTGGCATATTCTGAGGGGCTGCATGGGAAATGGATGTTCAGTGAGATCAGAGCTGTGTTTGCAAGGCGTTACCTGTTGCAGAACACTGGCCTGGAGGTCTTCATGGCCAACAGAAGTAAGAGCGTTGTCATATTTTATATTTATATGAAGAACATTGTCAGAATTGTTTCAAGCATCTTGAAAAATATGGGAACTTCCTGTGTCATGCACCAGAAACATGTTGCTTTAGAGTGTTATCCCTTAAGACTTCCCACTGATGATAATCTCTTCTTCAAATTAAACTTTTCTGAACAACTGAAATTCTGACTGGTTTAATTTCATGAGGTCCTTGGTTATTTCTTTGGTCATTTGAGATATTCTCTAGAGGAGAAATCTAAATCTAAACTCAAGCAGTCACTGGTCCCAAACAGCCAGATAGTCTGCAATATTCCGACTCTAATATTCTTAAAGACTGGTCAAGTGTTGAACCTTATTTCTTTCTTATTAATGCAAGACAAGGCATTATTTAAACCAGTTGTTGATGCACAAATATTCAAATAAAAATCTAAACCCAGGGTTTAGGTTTGTTAACCCGGGGTAAAGTATGAGCAGTGTGAAACGTCGAACAGAATAACCAGAGTGTAGAATGACCCAGGCTTAACTAATACAAGTGTGAAAAGCTCTGTCATCATCTTTAATGGTAAGGAGATGCAGAGAACCATTCTACAATGATATAAAAATAAACCTCCATGAGAAACTGTGTTGAAAAAAAATCCTGAATGCTTTCCTTAAGAGTGATCTGCCCTCATTTTTTATATAAAGATGTGTAATATGAGTAACCATTTTATGCTTTGCTGTACAAATTGTCTATTCTTCATCATTTCTGTTTCTTGTCCTCCTCCGTATAGCATCAGTCATGTTTAACTTCCCGGACCAGGCAACTGTCAAAAAGGTGGTGTACAGTTTACCCCGAGTGGGAGTCGGCACCAGCTATGGCCTTCCTCAGGCAAGGTAGGACATGGTCAAATATTCATAAAAAATCTCCACATCTGCTATAGGTACTGATCTGAAATCAGATTTTTCTTCATTCAAGTGAATATGTTTAGAACTAAAGAGGACAGCTGGCTAAGGATGGATACTTTGGTGTTATCAGTTTTTTGAGTGTCATTTGCTTTTAATTTGTTTGTCCTGAACAAAAGTATGCAACATTTATAATCTCGTTGGCAGACGCATTTCTCTGGCCACCCCTCGACAGCTCTTCAAGTCCTCTAACATGACCCAGCGCTGGCAGCGGCGGGAGATCTCTAACTTCGAGTACCTCATGTTTCTCAACACCATTGCAGGTGAGAATGGACACTACATGTCACAAGTGAAGGCTTGTGATGTTTCAGGAGCTGGAAAACTGTCTACTCCTGTGCTCACAGTCGATTTGGACAGCTTTGTGACTAATAAATTACGGAAATATTGATATTTGTGTGTGTGTTTTGTGTGTGTGTTCAGGAAGAACATATAATGACCTTAACCAATACCCGGTCTTCCCCTGGGTCCTCACCAGCTATGAGTCTGAGGAGCTGGACCTCACTCTGCCTGGCAACTTCAGGGATCTGTCAAAGGTAACATTCTGATTCCTGAATCCCTCTATTTATCAGAAATCAGCTCAGAGATGAACAGTTCAGCACTGCAAAGCAGCCTGTACTAAATGGTCTGTTTAATATACAGGTGCATCTCAATAAATTAGAATGTTGTGGAAAAGTTCATTTATCTCAGTAATTCAACTCAAATTGTGAAACTCGTGTATTAAATAAATTCAGTGCACACAGACTGAAGTAGTTTAAGTCTTTGGTTCTTTTAATTGTGATGATTTGGGCTCACATTTAACAAAAACCCACCAATTCACTTTCTCAACAAATTAGAATATGGTGACATGCCAATCAGCTAATCAACTCAAAAGACCTGCAAAGGTTTCCTGAGCCTTCAAAATGGTCTCTCAGTTTGGTTCAGTAGGCTACACAATCATGGGGAAGACTGCTGATCTGACAGTTGTCCAGAAGACAATCATTGACACCCTTCACAAGGAGGGTAAGCCACAAACATTCCTTGCCAAAGAAGCTGGCTGTTCACAGAGAACAGAAATAAGAAATAAATTAACTTTTTCACGACATTCTAATTTATTGAGATGCACCTGTATATATAGGAAGTCATTATTGTTATGTTCTGTAACACTCTGTCTTGTGGTGGTTTCTTTCTCTCAGCCAATCGGGGCGCTGAATCCAAAGCGTGCAGCCTTTTACGCAGAGCGTTATGAGACATGGGAGGAGGACGGAACACCACCTCATCACTACACATCGCTCTACTCCACTGCTGCGTCTACTCTGCTCTGGCTCCACAGAATAGTGAGCACTTTCCCTGTGCACTACAGTGCTAATTCTGCCCAGATTCTTGCACTGCATGCTTAAACTCAAACATGTTTATACCTTCATGGCTTATAGGGTTATAGCCTCATGAAAACTGCGTGTTGCGTGAAAATTTAATCATATGTTTAAAATGATGGAAAACAAAGAGCTTGCTACTCAGATTTCTGTCTTTCTCTCCCTATCTCTCTCTCTCTCTCTCTCTCTCTCTCTCTCTCTCTCTCTCTCTCTCTCTCTCTCTCTCTCTCTCTCTTTTTCTCCTTTGGCGTTCATCTCTCTGCAATGTATCTTTATTCCTGCTCCCTGCTACACACAATGCACATGTTAGAGAAACCCCATAAAGGTGCAGATCCTTACCTGGCTCTGCCCTCCATTCACACGCTGCCACTCGACCACACCCTCAATTCCACATTCTAAAAAAAAGTCTTTTAGGAGCAGTTTTAAGTACTAAAATTCTTGCCAAATGATCTTTAAATCTCTGAACGTGTATCTAACATAGCCGGGATGGAGCAAAAGCTTCTAACTAATTCCTTGTGTGTGTTTTGACTACATAAGGAGCCCTTCACTACATTCTACCTGAACGGAAACGACAATAGGTTTGACCATCCAGATCGAACATTCTCTGGCATCATGCGCTCCTGGAGAAGCTGCCAGAGAGACACATCTGATGTCAAGGTGAGATAAACTGATGAGCAGTGGCTGATATCTGAACTTCTGTGTTGAAATATTCCTTTAAATAAATGATTGCCTGTTTTAACCATTGTCTTTTAAATGGGCTTTGTGCAACAGGAGTTGATCCCAGAGTTCTACTACCTGCCTGAAATGTTTGTGAACAGTAATGGTTATGATCTGGGATTGAGGGAGGACCACACGCCCGTCTGTGATGTGGACCTGCCTGCCTGGGCCAAAAAACCAGAAGACTTTGTTCGTATTAACAGAATG
The DNA here is from genome assembly GCA_033459395.1 of Hemibagrus guttatus. Lineage (NCBI taxonomy): Eukaryota > Metazoa > Chordata > Actinopteri > Siluriformes > Bagridae > Hemibagrus > Hemibagrus guttatus. The sequence continues at coordinate 7,555,500 of JAUCMX010000015.1, forward strand.
GTAGGAGTTTTAACAATATTATAACATTAGACACTTACAGTTGCCTGTACTGTACAAGACTAAATGTCATTTTAACCTTTCACCCCCTTAACACCACAATAGAAAGGTACTTTATAAAGCCTAGTACACAAAGGCAGTGTAATAGACACATGTAGCAACCTTTGAAAATATTGGACCATTAAGGCCATGTTTTTGCTAAATATTCCTCTTAAAGGAAATGGATGTTAATAACACTCAAGCCAGTGACCCACTGACATCACCAGACTGTTGCATTCTTATTTTGGGATATTTTCCAGACTTCTTTCAGTTGTTGTTTGTTTTGATGAGTCTTTAGTCTCCTCTTCAGAAGGTGATGTGTTTCTCAGTTGGGGTAAGGTCTGCTGATTGCCAGTCTAATCATATCAGAAATATCAGGAAATAAAATAATAAATTCTTCATCTTTTGGTCACAAACACGAATGTTTTCAGTGTATAACGAACACAAAAGAATTGGTTCCAATACTTTCAGAGGGAATTGTGCATTCACACTGAACATCTGCTTATAGAAAATTCTAAATTAACATCTAATACGTTATGGTGAGACCAAAAAAATAATAACATGTATGACAGGAAATGTCTAAAGAACACGGTAAACCCGATGATGGGTGTTTTTAGTCAGAGCTGCAGATGCATAGGAAAATTTTGAAAATTCTCCTTCTTGTGAAGTAAAACTTTATTGGTTTCTGCATGTGTGCTTTATGGTCCATCCTTCTACACCATGAAAATGAATCTCACAGCTGCAAGTCATGATGATGGCTGACATTACACACTGAGTCATGTGCACTTTTAATCCTAAACACTTAACACAAAATATTTAAGAAGCAGTCTTGCTAATGGCTTTGGCGCTTTGACATCTCAGGCTTTGGAGAGCGAGTTTGTATCATGCCAGCTGCACCAGTGGATCGATCTGATCTTCGGCTACAAGCAGCGAGGACCCGAGGCAGTGAGAGCTCTCAACATGTTCCACTACATGTCCTACGAAGGCTCTGTCAATCTGGACACTGTCACAGACCTGCAGCTCAGAGAGGTTAGTTCCACTGTACGTTATTTTCCACTGGAAGATTTAAGTGCCTTTATTCATCTTCCAAAAGGACGAAATGTTTTGTTTCTGAATAGCTGTGCTCTTTGTTTATGAAAGCTGCACATTCATTTTTAGTCCAGGGGAATAACAGGACAGAGGTCTGATTTTAGTCATGTGTATTTCCATGGCCTTCACTTATTCAGCCTCTCAGGCCATTAAGTGCTGCACAGAATGTGCTCTTGAGTTTGTGTCTGTACATCGGCTGTTTTTTTTTCCTTCCTGCTTCTTCTTGCTATTTTCTTTTTGCGCACGGATGGCCAGCTGTTAGCAGTGCTGGAAGCCTCTCATGCTGTCTCTCTGGCCTCAAGTGAGAGCTTTGCTTTGTGTGTTCATCTCATTAGGTAGACAAGACTGAAAGAAACACCTGTGAACTGTTCAGCACTTCAGCTGCAGTGTTAATTTGAACTGTCCACTTAGACAACTTACTGTCTCTCTCTCTCTCTCTCTCTCTCTATCTATCTATCTCTATCTATGTCTCTCTGACACACTGCCTCACACACTCTCTTTTCTCTCTGTAGTCCATGGAGTCTCAGATCCAGACATTTGGTCAGGTTCCCTCGCAGCTGTTAATTGAGCCTCATCCTCCCCGCAGCTCAGCTATGCATCTGGTGAGATCATCACACTCAGCATTCATACTATACAGCATCCACACAGTTGAATATGGAGGAAAATTGGGGTGATGATAAGAAAGAAGTTATATACATATGTTTTCAGTTTCATTGAAATTGATTTTGAGAAATTTATTCTGCTTATACATTGAATAAGATGTATGGTGGGTCATAGTTTTTGGGTGGACTGATGCAGACAGCGTCTGCAAGTTGACGATAAATAAATTTTATCATTATGGCATAGGTATATTATTTTTTTCAGTTTATAGTCTCACTTATCTCATTAGTTACTCAATAGTAAGCTTTTTACCAGTGAAATGACTGCCATATATTTGAGCATGATCATGTCTAACACTTCAGAAACTCACACATGATTGACTGAGAAGCGCCTGGTTTTGTTCTGGCTTAAAAGGAAATATATCAACGAACGTATAGAGAATAATGGGTGTTAGGAAAAAGATAGATTAAATTTGTCTGTTGCACTGATCAAGCTAATGGTTGCCTTGTAGAACATAACAGACTGGTGAATTGTGTTGGACCATTTCTTGGATTTTTATTTTTTATTTGTTTGTTCTAATAAGATGATGCTAATCTTCACAATAGAGGCAGCGCTCACACTAGGAGGGATATGATAGACTAGAGGTCTATATTGCTGGTAGTTTACCAGAACTGAATAAGGCAATTCAAAGAGACTCATTATAGCATTATTATGATGATTGTGACCTGAAACAGACCTTATCTCTCATCCTCTGCATCACTCCAGCACCTCTCTTCCCTCCTTACAGTTCCTCCTGCAATCCTGATGGTTCCACTCTAACTCACCTCTCTCCCTCTTTTTTTCCTTCATCTTTCCTTCATTTTCCTTTCCTTCCCCACCTCCGTTGTTCTCCTCTTCCTCTCTGGCTGTGTATCTGTCTCTATCTTTCTCTTCATCAGTGTTTCCTTCCTCAGAGTCCACTCATGTTTAAGGATCAGATGCAGCAGGATGTGATCATGGTGCTGAAATTTCCCTCCAACTCTCCGGTTACGCACGTGGCTGCCAACACGCTGCCCCACCTGAGCATGCCCGCTGCCGTAACGGTCACCTGCAGCCGCCTGTTTGCTGTCAACCGCTGGCACAACACCGTCGGTGAGCACTGGCACTCTGCCTGGCCTGCCTCATCTCCCGGATCACATGCCCAACTGCGTCAGCCTTATACTTTCACACAGATGGGTTATTATTAAATCACATCAGTTTGATGGAGTGAAACCTGTGCTCAACTCCATTTCAGTCATAATAACAGGGACATTTTTGCGAGTCTGGCTGAGCGGGCAAAATGATCATTACTTTAAAAGACGTTAAAGATAAATGATGAAATTTTTTGCATTGCCCTCCTTGTAATTTGCACAATTGTTTATCTTTTTAGCACAAAGTGTGTTACTCCAGCGTTTATAGTAGCAGTGTTTCAGGGAGTAGTGCTACAGTTGTGGGTACATTTTAGTGAAGGGTTCTCTACCATTAGACAGACCCTGACCCTCAGACCTGATGGTGTCTATGCTAAGGAAAATTATGAAAGCCTCAACTCAGTAAACAGTTTAAAAAAACTGGAGTTTAGCAACAATAAAGAGAAACTATACAAGATACATTTTAGTGCATTGTAACACATAGCTTTCATTGTACTTCATTTCCTCGTTGGTTTATTTTGTATACACTTAAATAATGGCAAACACTTTGTGTCCTAATTGTGTCTTATATTATAAAACAAAAATTATTATTACATACATTTACATATTACATATATTATTACATGTTAAACACGCTGACCATCACACCCATATGTGGTTCTTTCATTAAACTGGTGCCACAAAGTTGGAAGCACACAATTGTGCAGGATGTCCTTATATACTGTAGCATTATATTTCACTTCACTGGAACTAAGAAGCACAAACCTGTTCTAGCATGACATTGTCCCTGTCCACAAAGCCAGCTCCATGAAGACAAGGTTTGCCACGGTTGGAAGAAATCATGTAGTGGTAGAAATCCTGCCTATAGCCCTGACCTCAGCCGCACCTCTGGCATGAACTGGAACACTCCAGGCCTCTTCCCCTGACATCAGTGCCTGACCTAATGCTCTTGAGTCTAAATGATCACAAATCTTCACAGCCATGCTCCAACATCTAGTGTAGATCTTCCCAGAAGAGTGGAGGTTATTATTTCAGCAAAGTGGGTTGAAATGTGGAATAGAATGTTCAAAAATCACACAAGGGGTGACAGTCAGGTGTCCACAAACTATTTAGCCATGTAGGGTATTGTACCTGTATCTATCGTTAGGTGTGACTGTATAAATAGATCTTTATTTAACTTTTAAAATATGAATAAACGTCTCTAACTCCTGCAGGTCTCAGGGGAGCCCCAGGCTACTCACTGGAACAGGCTCATCACCTCCCGATAGAGATGGATCCTCTGATAGGTAAAGAGCTGATAGCACTTAGAGTTACGCAGCAATTACTCTTACAATGCTATGATGAATTAAGAAAATTCTTAAGCATATATATCACATTATCTGTAATTACACATTTACCAACACTCTTCTTCTGCTGATCATCACAGCCAATAACTCTGGAGTGAATAAGCGGCAGATCACTGACCTGGTTGACCAAAGCATTCAGATCAACACGCATTGTTTTGTGGTCACTGCTGACAATCGCTACATCCTGGTGTGTGGCTTCTGGGACAAGAGTTTCCGAGTCTACTCCACAGAAACGGGTCTGTCTCTTTTGCATGTAGTTTATCACTTTTTGTTCCTTATTTACAGATGGAAAATCTATTATTGTCTATTTTGGAAATCCCTACATAAAGACATAAAGACATAAAAATAGTGGTCTGTGTTCTCATACAGGAGCTTACACAGATAATTCACAGTGAGTCTGCATTTTTGAGTCCTGATGGTGACCCTGTGCTTCTCTGTGTCTTCAGGTAAACTGACTCAGATTGTGTTTGGTCACTGGGATGTAGTGACGTGTTTGGCTCGCTCCGAGTCCTACATCGGCGGAGACTGCTACATCGTCTCCGGCTCACGAGACGCCACGCTGCTGCTGTGGTACTGGAGCGGACGACATCACATCATCGGAGACAATCCCAACAATAGTGAGTTCCCACAGTGCTGCATTTATCAAACTGTCCTAAATAAAAATAAATATATAAATAGAATATATATTTATATATTTTTGTAGCCTCGATGCTACAACTGTAGAGTACGCTTCCCAGTTCCACCATCTGCTGCGAGGAGTGACCTGGCTGTCGGTAGAAAACTAGGGGATTAGTTATCGTGCACAGACGATCGTTTCTGACTCAGGAACAGGAGTAAACATTGATTAAACTGAGCCAAATACATTTCTACACAAAGCCAGTACAAGAAACTTTCCTGCTTACTACCCAGTCACCTACTGGTTCAGTATATCATAAGAAAAAATAAGGTGCTAGGCAGACCTGAATGTGCAGATCATGGGACCGCAATTCGTTACTCAAAATGTTGGACAACAACCTGGTGAGCTTTAGCTGAGAGAGAAAGCACAATGTGCTTTAGAAACATTAGAACCTTTGTCAGGATATTAACTATATCCTTGTTTACTTCCCTTAGTTGTAATGCACTAAATTACCAGTCAGTCATGCATAGGCGCCCTGGCTTGTGTATGTAATATATATAATTTATTGTTGTGTGTATATTGTGTTATGTTAGCTAGCTTGGTGAAGTCATGTACTCGTCATGTAGACTAGCTGATGAATTTGAGATCTGTCCACTTCTGAATGCATATTTCACCAATTTGCTCTTGTTTAGCTGAATTAAATAACATTACAAATCACACCAAAGATACAAAAAACACAATCCTATCCCTTTTTGTCAATGAAAGTGCTGTGAAAGTGCCAACAAACAACACTAAATGCACTGTGAGCTGCATTTAGTGCAAATAAACAAATAAAATACGTTATCATTAGTAATGAGTGATAGTAATTTTGTGTCCTATTTTGTTCTATTTTAAACAGCAGAGTGATGAAGGATGTTTTAAATGTTGAGTAGTGAACACGACAGAGATGCGCTGTTTGCTGTCAGGTTCTGAGTGTGCGGTTTGTGATGTGTCGTGCTGCAGGTGATTATCCCGCACCCCGAGCCGTTCTCACGGGTCACGATCACGAGGTGGTGTGTGTGTCTGTGTGTGCTGAGCTGGGATTAGTCATCAGTGGGGCCAAAGGTGAGTACACAAACCACTTCCTTGCATTGATGTAAATGAAATGCATTAATAAGTATTTGCTTCTCATGGAGTTTATTCAGGAATCTGTGCGAAAGTGTGGTTAACAGCTGCAACATCTGTAACAGTGCTGCACATTGCTTAATGTAGTGAAGTGTGTGTGTGTGTGTGTGTGTTACATGATGTAAACTGTCAGGACAAGAGGTTTAACAAAAAAAAGTCATATTCAGAAATGTTTCTCATCTTCATTGCTAAAACATAGATGATGCCTAGCACACATGACCTTGATAGAAGATATCTGAGAGGATTATTATTTATATTCATTTTTTCTACTAACTTTTTATGATGAGCTAACATGACAGGAATTTCTACGTCATATTTATAAAGGTTTATTGTCTTCACTGTTTATTTGACTGAGCTGTATTGTATATTATTCATTGAGAGAAAGACTGTCCTTGAGTCTGCACTGTAAAACTGACACTCTGTGTGTGTGTCTTCCTTTGTGTCTTGGTGTGTCTGTTTCTGTGTTTTTGTGTGGTCAGAGGGTCCATGCTTGGTACACACCATCACAGGGGATCTGCTGCGGGCTCTGGAGGGGCCAGAGAACTGCCAGCAGCCACGGCTCATCTCCGTCTCCAGCGAGGGTCACTGCATCATCTACTACGAGAGAGGCCGCTTCTGCAATTTCAGCATCAATGGCAAGCTGCTTGCTCAGATGGAGCTCAACGACTCCACACGGGTAAGATCTCACACCATGAAGCCATTGCTCACACAGTGATGTCTTAATTCATTCGAAAACTCAACAACGATCTCTGTATGTGTCAGGCCGTGCTGCTGAGCAGCGATGGACAGAATCTGGTGACTGGAGGAGATAACGGAGTGGTGGAGGTGTGGCAGGCCTGCGACTTTAAGCAGCTCTACATCTACCCAGGCTGTGACGCAGGCATCCGTGCCATGGATCTCTCTCATGACCAGAGGTGAGCACACTCCTAATTTGTGTATTAATAGAGCATGTACAGTTTAGGATACTAGAATCCCTCTAATAATGATCCTGGTGACTCACAATAAAAAGCTATAATAATGACCATAAAGACATCAATGTTAAAGAGACAGTTTGGCCAAAGAAAAAAGTTTAGTTCAAGTAACTAGCATTTAATTGATGATAAGAGATTGTGCTAGAATCCAGCTGAAGGTATACACTGAATACTGAATGAGACTTGAGTGCAAGTTCAAGTTACTTGTTCAGTAAGTGCAGTAATCGTTTGGCTCTAAGTAAGACCGTCCACTGCCATCACAATAAGTGTGACCCAAGGAGTTTAGTGACACTGAATTTTTTGCTATTGTTTTGCTTTTTATTCATGTTTTATATTCTCAACCTCTGTATTTACAGAACTTTAATTACTGGCATGGCATCAGGCAGCATCGTGGCTTTCAACATTGACTTCAACCGCTGGCACTATGAGCATCAGAATAGATACTGAGAGTGGGCACACGCATATAAACACACGTACACCTACACACACACACACACACACACACACAGAGAGGGGCGAGAAGGCTGACTGCAGGCTGCTGCTGAACTTCAGCTGGGAGAACTCCTACTGACTCCTGAGCTGTTAGACCAAACACATCTCTGTTCTGGAATCAACTCACCGTCAGACTTTGTGAAAAGATTTCAAACATAAGACTTTGTTGTTGTAAGCTAGAATCTTTAGAATTGTTTTTCACACCCCGCATATGATAATAGGTCACGTAAGACTGTGAACATGATCAGAAGCCACAACTGCTGTGGACTCGAGAAGTGTCTCAACCTCAGAGGCTTCAGAGACAAAACACCCAATAATAAACTAACAAATGCTTTTATTCTCCTTTTAGTGGGTGGGGCTAGAGAACTGGGGCTGACACACACACACACACACACACACGCACAGCAGAACGTTGGCGAATATAAAACAGGTTGTTGCTGTAAGTGCGGAGCTTACATCCCTCAGTTTCCCCGTATGGACGGTTCCACCACCTTTAAAATCGTTAATGACTTGCTGTATGTAAATTATTGTGTATTATTAATAAAATGTAGACGCTTTTGATGAGATGACCGTGACCTGAGATGAGAGCAGCCAGGTACACCCTGGAGGTAATGTCCTATCAGAAAACGAGCTTCGTTTTCCTCTTTGTATATTTGGTAATTGTTTTGTCATATATGTACATAACTTCGACGGCGTGGGCAGACAGGCATGTAAGAGGAGAAAAGAATTAAAAAAAACAAAACACAAGTTAAAAATAAAATGTAACCCTCTCACTCTCACACATTTTCTGATTATTTATGATTAAAAAAAATAAATGTTGAAGATTTTGTATTGACACTTTACACCAATAACATAATTTATTAGCGGAATGGTTTTATTTTTGGTTAGAAACCACCGGTTGTATGATTTGTGCATTGATGTTTGTTGTATTTGTTCAATATTAAACCCATGTGTAATGATTCTGTTGTACCACTGCAGTAAGCAATATCATAACTTCGTAGCTAGGAGAGACATAGAAATCATAAAGCTTTTGAGGAGGAAAGCTTGGTTTATATGAGTATTAAAATATGTAAACACTTCAATATGCAGCAGTTTCCTTTTTTTCCCCCCTCAGCCTCTTAAGAGTAAGAAGAATATTTTTGGAGCTGCAGTGTAATACGGAATTCTAATATAACCTTGTTTCATTGCAAAGGTGTAAATAATAACCAAAAAAAATAAAAAATCAAACAAAAGAACAATAAATTATGCAAAGAGTTTGCGGATTTTGCCTTGTTATTGGCCATGGAGGTGTATGTGAGTGAGACAGAGGTGCGTAGTGAATGAGCACAGCTGCCTGGGATTAGACCACTGCTTAGACTGTACATTTGATTCAGTTTGTACATTTTTGTTGTTCTTTTATTTTATCCATGGTGGCTTGATTATTGCATATGTTTCTAATGTATTGTTTTGTTTATTGTTTGTAGAGGGGAGAGGTAGAGTTATTGGTGAATAATGAAGGAAAGAGATCTGACTTCTGAACTCGAATCCTATCTGCTGATTCATGCATTTGCAGCAACATGAATAAGGCAGAAACTGACCGGAGGCGTGTCTCCACATGTTCAAAATTCATTCATGCCAATATATAAAGATCAATAACTGTAAAATACAATTGTTTTCTTTTTGTCGTATTTACAATAAAACCAACCAAAACATGCCTGTCAGGTGTGTCTCCATTTTTGTGACCTGATGAGACTCTTTAGCACAGAGCCTTAAGACCTAGGGTGAGAGTTACTGCTACATCTGTGTACAAACATCTGAACATTTAACATCTCAGTTAAGTGCAGAATCGGTGTGTTTTACGTTACCAGAACAGCTTCAGTGCACCGTGTCTCTGGATTCTTCTAAATGTTTGTTTTAATGAAGGTGATGCAGAGCAACATGTCAGGCAACTGGGTTGCATTCTAATGACTGAACGATATAACATGATTCATATCAATTTCATTTTATCAAACGACTGTGTGAGTCCCAGATCCCCGTGGATGGGGGTGGAGTCATCCTAGAAGAGACCATGCCCACCAGGATAGAAACATTTCATTAGAAAGAAGTTTATAATAAAGTTCATTTAAAGAAGTCTTGTGAGGATAAATAGGAAAATGGTCCTAAACAAAAAAGTTACAGTATTTTCATGCAGAAATGGGTTTTTTTTCTGCAGTAATGACTGAATTACATGAATTATATGTGAAAACTGCAACTAATGATACATGGCTTACAAACTGGACTACATACCAGACATGGTTTTTATACAGTACATCAGTATATAAGCATATATAAGAAATTAAAGTAATGGATTTCAAAAGGAAAATGTGAAGATCCTGATGTTTGTGAAGCATTTGTGTTTTTGTAAAATTAATGTAAAAAAAAAAGTTTAAAAACGTAAAAATCCATTCAGTTCTAAATAAACGCAGGAAAATAGTAAAAGAAAAAAAATTCATGAAAATGATCAAGAAAGGAAAAAAAGCCTAACACGCAAAATCACTTTTTCTGAATTATTATATATCTTTATTGTCTTTTGGTGTGAACCAGGCACACAGTATAGCTGATTTCATCATGTCAGACAAGGGTGCAAATTATGTCAATACAAGTAGACTTGTTCTAGCAGTGACTGTAGAAGTACACAAAACTAGGGATTTGTTTGTATTAATAATATTGTTTCTCATTATGAGTAATGAACAGAAGCAGTTAGGGTCCGTTAAACTGTCGCTGGTGCAAATGCAGGTTAGATGCAGTTCTGTTGATCTGAAAGACAGATTTCTGCTTCTATCTTTCTCAGTTCCTTTTCTTGTACTCATCACCTCCTAACCAAATGCTCAGTTTTAATCCATCAAAAAAATCAATAAAGAAAGATTGATATGGATTTTGGAATGATGCTGTGATGATAACTGATCTCCACTCACTGATGCGACCGAGCTTCAATCTTCCCTAGCTCTATTCCCAAAATTCTTTATATCGGTAATATTTCAAATCTGCTACTCAAACCCAAAACTTCTGCCTATTAACCCTGAACTTCAGCTTCTTCAGAGACCCCACTATCTCTACATTCATTTCTGTTGTCAATTTTCCTCATAGAACAGTGACACGCTGAATATCATGGACGCAAGCTCTTCTGAGGAAAATTACAGACATCTTTCCAACAAAGCTCACTGTTTTTGTGCTTGATACAGTTATGTACAGGACAATGATGACATATGCAATTGCTATACTCATTGTTAAGTTAAAGAAATATAGTGTCAATATCAAAATAATTGAAATCATATTATTTACACCGATTACAAAAAAAATAAAAATGTTCCCCATCTGACATGCGAGCCTGCTCTCTGTGCTGGACAGCACCTTCAGCTGCAGTTTCAGAGAGAAGGAGAGCAAAGTGCTGAAATAATGACGAGGTGTTACTGTGACGGTGAAGAAAGAGTTTTTCACAGGTAAGACAGGTGCTTCGTTTCCAGAGAGCAGCGATCAGGAGGACTGTCAGTGTACCTGTGACTCTGCAGCTCTACGTAACCACTCATTATAATTAACCAGTTAACTGTTAATCAACTGCTAATTAGCTGCTCCATATCCACAAAATCACCTGGAACATTCAGCAAGACTGGACCAAAGATAAAATAAAGTCAGCATACAGAAGCTTTAGGCAAGCTCCTTCAAACTGGAAAAAAAAAATAAAAATACTGAATTAATGAAGTGATTTAATTCAAAGAAACCATTGCCAGTCCTGACAAACTGTATTCCCAATTCCTAGCTGGGAAACAAAGTCCACACTTCACAAAATGGCTCAGATGAATTCCACCATGCCACGTTCTGAATCCTCATAAACCCTTCTTCTCCTTCTGAACTCACCACCTTCGCCCAGACTCTAGAAGGGGGAGCTGGGGGAGCAGACAGTCTTGCTGGAGTGGCCAGAAAAGTCTTCAGACTCAGGCGTGGATGTGGACGAGGCGGGTGTGGTGGTGGGACCATTTGGAGAGCAAGACAGAGAACGAGAGTGGAAAGGGGAGGCTACAGAACGGCTGGGTGTCACAAGGCTCTGTGCTTACATTCTGGTGGCATCCTCGTCTGAGAATCTGCCTCTCCTTATCAAGAGCGGAGGCCTGAAGGAGGGACAGAGAGGCCAGTTTAGTGATTAGTGCTTTAGCATGGTAGGGATCAAGGCCACATCTTAAAACACACATAATTCCAATCATAATGAATGTGTGATTTCACTCGACAGAATTCAAGCTCATGCCTGACAAGCATGCCTGTGTATAGCTCTGACAATGATGCTTTAATAACGGGAATATACAGTATTTAGAAAGTAGTGATTCAATCCGAAGGTGAAAATTTTCATCACTTTAATATAGATAGATAAATATATAGACATATATTTGTGTATATTATTTAGAATTTAATGGAGCAGTTTGTAATCTTAGAGCTCAGCCTGCAAACTTCCTTGATTATTATTTTTATTTATTTATTTATTTTTAATGTGTTTTTTTTTCTGGAATCACAATACAAACTGCACTTCTAATGAGTTTTCCATAGAAATGTATAAATTAATAAAAGGTGATTCTAAACCAGATACTAAGGTGTGCTAGCATAAAAAAGTACATCATTCATTCATTCATTCATTCATTCATTCATTCATTGTCTACCGCTTATCCGATCTATTCTCGGGTCACGGGGAGCCTGTGCCTATCCCAGGCGTCATTGGGCATCAAGGCAGGATACACCCTGGACAGAGTGCCAACCCATCGCAGGGCACACACACACTCTCATTCACTCACACACTATGGACAATTTAGAAATGCCAATCAACCTACCACGCATGTCTTTGGACTGGGGGAAGAACCCGGAGGAAACCCCCGAGGCACGGGGAGAACATGCAAATTCCACACACACGGCGGAGGCGGGAATCGAACCCCCAACCCTGGAGGTGTGAGGCAAATGTGCTAACCACCAAGCCACTGTGCCTCCCAAATGTATATCAAAATAGAACTCTTCTCTTTATGTTTATAAACAGAGCCTTTAAGAGTTTCCCCAGATAAGCAAACTTAACTATCTTTAAATTTTATATTTTACCCTGCAGACAAAGAAATGGAAGGACAAAAAAGCAAATATTTACAGCATTATACAAAAATCATTATAGAGCAAGTATTTGAGCAACGAATGGATAATAAATCATGATCATGGAAAACCACGTGTCAAAATGACATGATACAGGAGACGGACGCGCACCACGCACACGGTGAAGCTACCACACAAAGAAGCAAATGAGGCACGGATGTGAGCAGACTTGCTGTTAGATGCAGCACAGCCGCACAACAAACATTTATTATTCTGTTCTCACACTTTACCTTATCCAGTACATTCCTGGATGCTGATAGAAGTCCAGCGACCCTGATCTCTGGATGCCAAAGTCATGGTTGAGCTATGCAGAGAGAAACCAGTACAAGTCAACACAAAGCTCTCATAAATACAACGCTCAATCTTACTCAATTCATTCACATGAAACACATCTGAATTAAGAATTTTCAGTGCCAGAAACTGGAAAGCGTGAAAGTATTTACACATTAATATGAACCTGTTATCTGAATTAGAGCAGGAAGTCCTGTCAGAATCGCTGTTATAGAAAATTAATTAACCCTCTTCTAAGAATGGAGAACAGTGCTGTGGTATAATTACTGATATGACATGATGAAAACGTGATAGAATCAGAAACTACTGTGAGTCATAGGGATGATGAGAGAACGAGTCTCACCGTGATGACGTTCATATCTGACGTGGTGTCGCTGGGCTTGGGGCCTGTGTTAAAGTGTTTCTTAATCTTTCCTGCCACTGAGAGCTGATGCTCGTTTTCTGATAAACCGTCATCCTGTGGATGTAAGGTGCAATTTTTTATTACAGAAACAAAAAAAAACTTTTACTAGTGGGTGTTATAAAGGAAATTAATGAACAAGTCAGTGTGTTTTTCAAGTTGTAGATTTTTCATATTAGTTCCAAACAGCTATAATGACCACTGATCTGATGTATGCTTCATGGTTATGCTGAAATGGGCACTTGACTAAATTACCCATCAGCCCTTGCATGGCACATGTCTCACTGAGCACTCACACCCGATATTTGTTTTCCATAATCAGCACATTTATTAGTTATTCTTTCTGTGCATGTTATTCACTGACTGAGTGATAATGGCTATATAAAAGGTACTGGTTTTACTTTCCTACAGATCAGGATCATCATGAGGTACTTACAGTGACCCAGGGATGTTCGAGCACCTGCAGAGCTGTGTATCTCTGATCCACCTCCACCTGCAGCATGGATATAATCAGCTCCTGCACACACAGGGGGGGGGGGTGTCATCAAAATGTTTTTAAGACATTTCTGAATGCTAGCAATATAAAAGTGAGCTCAGCTGTCACAGCTGTTTCATGCAGTAAAGCATGTTTATATTTAAGCTACATATTTATAGCGTATATTTAAATTGACTGACTGAAGGAACAGATTGGTGAATGTTTTCCATCACACACCTTGGCTGAGTCTGACACATTGTCCCAGTATGGGAGAGGGAATTCTAACTGACCCAACAGAATCTGGTCAAACAGTGCCTCCTGGTCATCTGCACTCCTGTGAAAAAGAGACACATTGCAGAAAATCACTGTTAAAAAGGAAGAAGCGATGAATTGTAGTACAGCCAGTAAGCATAAGGGGGCTGTGCTGCTCCTGCTGTCTTACATAACTCATGTCTATTACACTTCCTACACTGGCTAGCACACATCACACATCAAAATGCTGAGAAACAGAGGGCCCACAAAAAAAACCAAATTAATTCAAATAACCAGCAATGCAGCTCCATCCAGCACATGCTCTCAGCTCCGTCTCAACGGACACACCACTCTGTTCACATTCCCACATTTCAGTCATTGTGTGTAAAACATGATCATATTGTGCCTTGTGCAAGTCAAATATAATTAGCACAATGATCCTGAAGACTACAATCTTATTCCTGATGGTATAAAACAATTGCTTCAATATAAAATAACATACATCATAAACGACATCATAGACTTACCCTCGGAACGGTGGGAAGCCGCACAGTAGGATGTATGTGATAACTCCAGCTGCCCAAATATCCACCTTAAGGCCATAGCTACAGTGAGTGAAGAAGAAGATCTTAGTCTTAAAGTCACAGCAAAATGTGCTACCTTTTACAGTCAAAGGTTTGTGGACACCTGACCATCACACCCATATGTGGGTTATGTTTACCCACAATTGGGTCAATTGTGAAGGGCCGAACTTGTTTCAGCATGACAAAGCCCTTGTGTACAAAGCAAGGTCCATTAAGACGTTTGCCAAGTTTTGAATGACCTCCACAGAGCTCTGACTGCACCCCAGACCTCACATGACATCACCGCCTGATCTCGCTCTTGTGGCTAAATGAACAAATCCCCACAGCCATGCTCCAAAATCTAGTGAAACACTTTTCCAGAAGAGCGGAGGTTGTTATAACAGCAAAGGTAGGAGGCTGGAATTGGATGTTTAAAATATGGGTGTGATGCTCAGGTGCCTGCAAACATCTGTCCATATAGTGTATATACATATTATTAAGACTATATATATATATATATATATAATATATATAAATAATAATATAATATAATATAATATATATATAATATATATAATATATATATATATATATATATATATATATATATATATATATATATATATATATATATATATATATATATATATATATATGTGTGTGTGTGTGTGTGTGTGTGTGAAATATATTATAATATATATATATATATATATATATATATATATATATATATATATATAAATAAATACATTTTCATTAAAACAGAAAGACAAATAAATATGATTTATGATAAAGCAATTTAACACAAATAAATTCAGAGAGTTGACCATTTAACAGAACATTTATGATATACAGAAAATTTTGCTTGTTATATAATAAATGTAATATATCATCAAAATGCTTTATTCAAAGTTATTCAAAGCCTAGGCTCAGACATGAGAGGTGTTGTTGTCAGTGAGCAGTGTCTCACCCGGTCTCAGCAATAATCTCAGGTGCTACATAAGTGGGAGTCCCACAGACAGTGTAGAGTGGGCCGTCCACCACTGTGGCCAAGCCAAAGTCCCCCAGCTTTAGAGACTTACTGCCATCCTGGTGCTCGTACACCTGAATGAGAACAGCACAGTGTTCAGGTTTAGAGCGAACAGATTTTCACCAGTTCTAATAACCTACTTCAAACAGGAATGTGACTTCAATACACATGCGGCCTGAAGGGATATTCAAATGTTCTTTCTGAAATTGTTGAAACACTGCTGTCCTTTGAACCCCCACACCTTTCATGTTCCTTTGTTTAGTGCTAATATATGCTTCAGCTTCAGCCTGAGTTTGACTTATGCTAAAGTAAAAAGACAGACTGTTGCCACTAACACATCCCACTGTCCCTGCTCTGTTCAGTTACATAATGCGAATGAATGACATCTGGGAAAAAGAGAGAGAGAGAAACAGAGAGATAGAGAGAGAGGAAGAGAGAGAAAGAGATAGAGAGACCCATTTGGAGTGATGATGGTTGCAAAGTTTTAGTAATACAGGCAATTATCAGCAACATGAGGTGAGTGCCACTGACTCAGTGCCCATTTCACTTTGCACTGATTAAATTTCACAGCCACAGTGAAGCTGTGCCCACAATCACATATGCCACTGAACATAGATGTACTGGCAATAATTGACTATAAATCGAATTGTTATATTAAGCCACGTTAATCATTGCGGTAAAATATTTGAGCCTAAAATGCCCACATCCATTTCTCTGTAAATAATGTTTAAGCAGAATTGCACTTATTTATGGCCTCTCTCTCTCTCTCTGCCTTAATCATCGTCGGATGCTGATGCCAGGGTACACACACTCACACGTTGATTCTGTTACAGAGTGGCATGTGTTTGAAGCGATTTAGTCGTTGCATGGGGTGCAGTATGACTGTCAGATTGTGAGTCATGTCTCACTTCCTCCCCTGTGACAGTGAGATCACACACCCAGGCTCCAGGAGAAGAAGACGGGAAGGATGACACTGACACACAAAGACTCGTCCCCCTGCCTTTCTGCTATTTCTTCCTTAATTTATTCACTTATCTATTCAACTAAATTCATTCAGTTACTTATCTATCTATCTATCTATCTATCTATCTATCTATCTATCTATCTATCTATCTATCTATCTATCTATCTATCTATCTTTATTTCACTATCTATTACACACTTCTTCTACATCTTCATTATCTTTTTAAAAAGGAACCTTCAAACTGACTGTCCATCAGTGGTGAAAAAACGTCAACCATAAGCTGAACAGCGAAATCTGTCACAATTTTGAAAAAATGGCTAAAGACCCAACTCTTCCATAAACACTTAACTAACCCCTAGCTTTTAAGGACTCAAAAATAAATAAATAAATAAATAAATAATAATAAATAAGTAAATAATCGGCACTTACTCTAGCTCTTACACCACTACTCTGGGCACTTAATTAAAAATAGCACTACTTGGATTGTCCTCTGCTTGCTATATCACTTTGCTTCACTATCACTTTCCTCATTTGTAATTCACTGTGGATAAAAGCATCTGTAAATAAATAAATGTAAATCTTTTGGTTGGTAAACCGGAGTACCCGGAGTAAACCCCCGAGGCACGGGGAAAACATGCAAACTTCACACACACGGTGGCGGAAATCGAACCCCCAACCCTGAAGGTGTGAGGCAAACATGCTAACCACCAAGCCACCATGCCCCCCTAATTGAATATTATAACAAATAATAAACGCATGTCTGGCAGTAACTAAATGATCTCCCTTTCCAAAAGGTTCTCTGGTTTAATGTCTCTGTGGACGATGTTAAGGCTGTGTAGATATTTAATGGCGTTGGTCAGGTTGTACAGCATGCCACTGGCATCCCTCTCTGTGTATCTGGTCGCAGAGGTAATAGCGTCAAAGAGGTCGCCCCCCTGTGGACATGCAAGACACAACACAATTAACACCTCTGCAAAGTATTAAACCGACAGGAAACCGTCAACATAAAGTCATTTAGTCATAAGTACACACATGTCAAGATCATTAATTCATTA